>JAHZNE010005226.1:0-12328 GCA_027744055.1 Callyntrura sp. NNG-2020
GCTGCAAAAATGTTTACTGGTTTGCCAACAACTGACTATACAGACAGAGCGGGCTACTGTGTGGGGTCAATGCTCCATGCAGGAAAATTACCTGTTCTGGAAAAAAGTATTAGAAAAAGTTGTTGGGATATTGGACGCGTCACGGAGTGAAGAAGGACGTATTCAACACGCAAAATCCACTGTTATTTCGGCTCTGATAGATTCAAGAGGTACTGACTGGGACAAGCAAATCGCAAGCAATTTTGAAGAAGGACTTGGAAGCAATCGATTTCCAATTTTCTTAAAATCCCGCAAATCAGCAGCCACCTTGGCGCAAGTCCGGCCAATGCCTTCCCCAAACGACACGGAAAACGCCAAGATGCCCACGGCTAGTCACCCAAGAAGATGCGACATGGGCACCTCTGAAATCAAAGTGATCACCACCATGTTTCTATCCAGTGCGCTGCTGAAAGAAACCCAGAGCATGTTGGATATTCTGAAAACAATCGAAAACTCCTTTAGAGAAGATTGCATCCTCCGCATTGAAAATGCTTTCCTCCTTGGTAAAAGGGTGACTGCTTTGGCGGTAGAGTTTGAAGGTTACATGACCGCCAATAATCGGAGTGCATTTAAGGACGTTGATTCGTTGGCCAATCACACCGACAAGGTCATCAGATCCATGGCCAGATTAGCGGCAGCCTATAACGAGTTCTTCCTGGAATTCCAAAAGTATTTCGCGGGTGCAGGAGGAAGAGGAGACGAGTTGGGCTTATCAACGTTGATTTCTAAACTGGCGGAGTATCCTACCGTTGTAGAGTAGACCGACTGGCCTCCGACCTACCTTAAGTAAATTAGTCAGATTTACACTACTATTGCTGTAGCAAACTACCTGGATTCCGCCTTTGTACATGTGCATTAATTATCAATCATTATTTTTTACAAGTGTTTATGTATGTTTATTATGGTCATCGGATCAATAAAAAATGTAAAAAACCACAAAAAGTAATTTGAGCAATATCGTTTTGTTTTATTCGCGCCGTAAACATTACTGGTCGTTACATCTGTTGTACACATTGTACACATCATGTATACTGCTCACAAGTTGCAACTAAATTACTTTTGTGAAAAAGTTATTCTTACGAGTAGTTATGATCAGATTTAGTTTCCTAATTTTTTTTACATTTTACAATAATTGTTACTACATGTATTGATTATAGGTAACTTGTTGTGCATCTATCTATATAGGTATGCATGGCATGACTGACTGAGGTTTTATGGTGATTAAGATAATCTGTTTGCTATTGTTTTTATCGCAAAATTCGCAAATCAATATTAGTATTGTTGCAGTTAACAATGATCAGCTGCATTCGTTTATGAGGGAAGATAAGACAGTTTTCCAAGGTGTGATATAGCTATTAGATAGCTTGGTATTGGCGTGGGATGAGACACTGGCCTAAATCTCTGTAATGCGATTATGATTCAAGAAAATTTTAATGGGTATTATGAGTCCTTCGTTTCATCATCAAAGGATTTTGCACCTGATTGTACAGTGTAGAAGAATACGCATAATAACTGTAATATGCGCTTCTAGAGTCCAGGTTCGGAAAATATAATTTAAAGATGGCTTTAGTTTAACCATTATTTAACCATTACCCTTTCATAGGAATAGTCATATTCGCTTTGTCTCCACAAACTACCAATTTCATGCACGCATTCAGGGCAGTTTATGAAATTCAAAAGAGGTAATGCGTATTACCTTACATTTCAGCCCACAATGGCACCTGACAATGCCACCGAGCTCATTTCAAGAATTTGTGCAAGAAGCACATTACATTGTGCCCCTATTAATGACTTGATAGATAACAGTAATTAAATATTTCATGGAGATTCTAAAGATGAAAGATTAATAATCATTTTAACAAATAGCTACCTATCTAACGTTTATGCGCAAGCGCGTGGCAAACAATAGGAAATAACGTTATACACCACAGGAACAAAACTTGCTGTGTGCTACTGTGACCACGCACTGCGCTCGTTTTATATCCTTGCTTCCAAACATTACATTCGTCAAAAAATCTGCTCACTGGTATTAAGTGACACCAGTAAACCCAACCGCGTTAAACGACTTGCATACGGAATGTGCAAGCAGTGTCAAAAAGTAATTTGTCCACCGTTGAAGCGTATTTGTGTGGTTCGCAGTACATGATTTAAAAAGGCTCTTTACTCTGAACACGATCCCCAGCCAAGAAAAATGAGTACGCGCGGAGGTACCGCCATAAATAATTAAAGTACTCGCACGACGACGACGACGATAACACGCATGTGTGTCTTACAGCTTACCCAAGTCCTCTCATGAAATATCTCTACTTAATTACGTATTAGATATAAACATAGGGTTTTCGCAAAAAAAAAACAGTTTGTGTGATCTATGCATTCGTAAAATCTAGAAGTGTGATATTTGTCATTGTCGCTTTTTATTGTTAAATCATCACTATTAGCTAAAACCTCATAAGAGCATTTTGCTTGTAACATGAATATATATGAACTACGTTGGAATAACTGCATGTACACAGTTGTAGGAGGTAGACAGGGGACGACGCTGCAGCGCGGCATAAATACTTTGATGAAGCAACATTTAAGCAACATTGTTATCTTACATACGCGACAAAGAATATGAATATACCCCCCTTACAATTCTCGTACTATATACGCCTCTCTATCTGTAATTACTAACGAAGTGTTGTGGCGTTGTGGCATCCTTGGATTGTGGACAAACGTCATCCACTGCATCCGTCCACCACACAAAATGACCAGTTGCCACTTGCTTACAAAACCAAGACATCCCCACTTTTGCAGCAACTCATCAACATACACCACCACCACCAACCATCATCATCATCATCATCATCGTCAACAATAAAGGTAATCCGTCTTGAGAAATCCCTAAAAACGATTCTGAGGATTGTTCTACAAGTGCTTGATGATGATCGTCTCACAGATAAAATGACTGTGCAGCTATATATGCGCTGCGCTTGCGCACACAATGGAATGGTACTAGACGAAACCACAGAGTTGAAGACAGGTTAGTTTCATATCCGTCGTGGACCTGAGAGCACATCTTTAGATTTAAGTCGGTAATAGCAAGCAGCGTTGTTTGTTGCTGCCGTTAAGCGAGAAGCAAGGACAAAAGGTAGGTAGCATGCTATCTTCGTCATCAAACCTCGTCCTAAGAAACAGTAGCTTTAGCATAATAAAAAAAAATAATACAGCCACTCACAAACACACACACACTCACACAAGTAGTTTCCATTGTAGTGTGACTTTTGTTTAAAAATACAATAGGAAAAAGAAGCTTCACAGACGCTAGGCAGTATATACATGCCCATTTTATATAGACAAATTGTAGGGATATTTTTGGCAATCGTTCGTAAAAATCTCTTTTATTTTTCAATACTAATGAGTCATGTGATAAAATGGGTAAAACCATTTTGTAGTTTTACGAACGGGTAGGTTCATTCGTGTAATTACTGCGTCTTTATCCATCAAAATCAACTCTTGAAGATAATAGGGGGATAGCATCGTCATCAAGTACTTTGGCTTTTTACATGCACTTGCCTTGTGTTCAAAGGATTCTTTAAGACAATTGCTTTGTAACAACAGATCTCAATTGTGTACAGATCTTCCACTCAAACACACATACACGTCATACTACTTCCCGATTCCCTGACCAATTGTGGTTTTAAATTACACTATTTTTTATCTTCTTTTCCGTCTCTTTGCGCAACAGAAAGGATTTTGGATTAAGGAGCAGAGCTCAGGGTTGGCTGAAAACTGTTGTTATATTTGTTGTCTTGTCTGTTCCTCTTCTTTCGTCTTCAAGTGAGCCCCCTCCAGTCAGTGGAAAAGTCGGCAGGAGAGAAGCCACGCACCTGAAAGAAGACGGTTAGAGTCGCAGCTCAATCGGGATTGTCTACTTGTTCCTCGGATTCATTAAAGTTCCTGTCGAGTACGGTAAGATGGAAAAAATATTCAAATTAATAATTAATTATTTATAGGAGAACGTGTAGAATATTGTTCCTCGGATCCATTAAAGTTCCTGTCGAGTACGGTAAGATGGAAAAAATATTCAAATTAATAATTAATTATTTATAGGAGAACGTGTAGAATTTCAATATAGTGACGTCTTCATGTATTTTTTTTAGATTTTACTGACCAGCACAATGGAAGCTGAACTTGCAGTAGCGGAATATTCGACGGTGGATGGGGTGATTGGCTTAATCGTGTTGGGAGCGTACATGTTCATCATCACAATTGCCTTCATGTTCAGTTCAACAGCAATTATCTATAGTGAATGGATGGGTTCAAAAGTGAAGCATCCTCTACTCAGCTTCATTGCCAACATGCTACACCCCTTGTTTGCTCTTTGGTTCTGGGGAAAGTGAGAAGAGCGAAGAAGGAAATTGATTGAAGAAGATTTGCAGCTTTGTTGACTCCGATTTTTGTTTTAAAAAATGTATTATATTTCTTCTTCAATTTCACTTTTGTACAATAATTTGAATTACGTATATAAATAATAGCTATGTATGGGGAATGTTTTGTAAACTTTATATTAGCTATTATTACCTATAAATTTGCACAATGCGCTGAACAACTATTTTTTGTATGTAGAATCCAATCTATAATATCACACGTCATGGGGAAAACTTTGGGTAACATATTTAGGTTGACACGTCGTATGTTGCTAAATCCATACGTGGCTAACTGGCTGCGATGGCTAACCGTTCATTTAATGTACTAGATAGCTGGCAATAGGAAAAAAGGAACGTCAGCAAATTGTGTAGGCAATTTGGGTTGAAGTCTAATTTCAAAAATGTCCATCACTGTTTTGTATATTTCAATGTAAACCAAGTTAGGCACTATATTAGGCAGAGGCAGTGTCGTGTCTAGTTTCGTCTTTTTGGGTACAGGAGTCTATGATTATAACATGACTACTTGAACACTACGCTAGTAAATTATAATGTATCAAAATAGTTTTAATGTTTTTACTACTTGTAATCACGATATCGCAAAATCATAGAATGGTGAAAATAATAAACTCCCGAGTGGATTGATGAATCTCAATTTTTATGTGAATGAAGTCTTGTTTATTCATTTTTTATTTGGGTTTCTTCAAATTGTCGATCCTAAAAATACGGTGTAATTTTTATTTAAGACTTGAATTGTCTAAATCCGATGATTTCATGAAACATTATTTAAGAAATTTCATTGACACTGTTCAAAATTCTAATTGTATCCTCCAATAGGTGACGACACCTATTACTGATTACCTCATATTAATCCAAGGATTCACCAATCAGTTGAATCAAATCTTATATCACCGATAAATACCTCTGATATTTAAACAAGTAAGAGATGTAATGGAAGAAATGTTGAAAGTGTGAAAGTTTACTACGGACAGTAAATTCTTTAATCCAAGGTAAATGGAAATTAGTAGTAGATTGCGGCAATAAAAATACAGCGACAGATGACAGTACTAAAAAGTGTAAATACTCTGTTGTTTAGTTTATTTATTGACCAGTTCCCTATATAAACCGTTGAGAAGCTCTTGAGAAATGTACAGTTGATATTGTTGTTGTATTTGATCGTATTGCTAAAATATTACCACGTGAGTAAAATTTCACTTTCATTGACAGGCCTCATCAACACGCGAAAATCGCCGCAGTAGTAGTAGTGCTCTGGTCTGTGTACATCTTTTAGTTTACTACCTTTATACCTACTAGACACAAAAGTACGCAGCTAGCTCGATTTAATTTTAAGTATTAGTTTGTTAGCACCACTTATCTGCAAGACTACACACACCCACTCTAGTCAATGTTGACAAAGACCATGACACCCTTTAGCAGAGAAAACTTATTAAATTAACAGCAATGTAGAGGTACAAGACAACGCGGTCTGTAATAAGTCAGATAACAAAAATGACGGTGACGTTGTCATTTCGTCATAAACTTAATATCTAGACAAGACGTATCTGATGTGAAATACGAAATTATTGTGCCCGTTTTGTCGTAATGTAGGGAGTGTAGCTTTAAATCTTCAAAAATTGGCGTGCAATTACATTAAACACTATCTTGGTCAACTGCAAAAACACTTGATTCACTCATAATTATGAGCGTGTGCAGAGACATATAGGAAATGAGAATGAAAAACAGTGAAGGTAACGCACGTCGTTGCGTATGTATTGCACCGTGTTTGCGCATACCTGACTCATTTTCAGTTAGTCATAACCAGTAGCCGGTAGCAAAGTAGGAAATTTGTCAGTCATCATCAGTTGTCAGTGGTCAGTTTAGTCAGTTCACGTGACGCGGTAGACCTTGTACTAATTGAAATTGCAGGTCATAAACAATATCGTCACAAATTTTTTTTGTGATCCCCTAAAGAAGTGAGAGACGCATTGAAGGGAAGACTGTCACATAATAATGCTTGACAATAAAAATAAATACAATGAAATCGATATAATAATGGACGTCTCGTGTTGGAGGCGCCGTGCTAAATATACCTACACACGACATAAATGCATAAATAAATGTAAACTTGATTAGCACTTAGCAGATCGATCGACTGTCAATAGTTATGATGAATATACGTGTACATAAATCAAATGTGGCGTGCATTACACTAATTTTCATTCCTAATGAGGGCAAACAACCTGCCTTCTTACAAAAAATTTCCTAAATTAACGGCGGTCGCATTATTCCGGTTTGCCTGGATTTTTTCTCCTAAAATTTTTGTACATTCATCTTCGACATTCCTAATGAGGGCAAACAACCTGCCTTCTTACAAAAAATTTCCTAAATTAACGGCGGTCGCATTATTCCGGTTTGCCTGGATTTTTTCTCCTAAAATTTCTGTACATTCATCTTCGTGAAGCACTCAATTCATTGGGTAATCCGGAAGCGTAATTTTTGCACCTTTACCAAAATGTCAGTGATTTTTTGCCGGGTCAGGATAAACATAAAAGAAGAGGTCGACTACCTACTGTTAAATTGATGCATGGTATCTAGTGTCCCACCCGGCATGTTAGACAAATGTGCTAGTTTGACCAGTCCACACGAGTACCAATTTTCATTATTTTGGTTTTTCCGGGGGTTTCCCAGCTCTCTGTGTATGAACTTTGCAGAAGCTGGTTTCTACTCTCGGGATTTCGTTCAGTTTTGAGTCGACTTGTAATATTCCACTGCTATAGAGACAAGTTTCTTACATATTATCATCCTCGTCCTTCAAGCAATGAAAGTAAAAGTAATCGCGCTGATCATGGTATATATCGATCGTCGAGTGCTGTTGCTTTGTTCGCACGCAGTTGGCAAAACAATGATTTTGTGCAAAAGTCAAAAAATCCGTATTAGTTAGCATTATTAGGAAAAACAAAATAATCCCTTGTTCGACCACAATACTATTGCCGGACCGGCACATCTTTAGTAAACAGAAAAACTTGACAGTCCAGATTTACGATGACGTCAATCCTAATTGTAGGTAGTGCATGCGCTTCGAGTTTCANACTTGACAGTCCAGATTTACGATGACGTCAATCCTAATTGTAGGTAGTGCATGCGCTTCGAGTTTCATTGTTCACTTCACAGTCAGATTATGGAAGGAATGCTGTCTTCCCTTTTTTGACTTTCTATACAGGAAATTCTTTTTTGCATAAACTAGTCTTGACTGACTGTATTTGTAATCAGCAGAAAAATAAATACCTGGACACAAAAGAATGTTTTTTTTCATAATTGCGTGGTATCCACAACAGACGCTCTCTTCCTTGCTTCCGTCTACTATCAAAGATCACCACCACCAATCCATATAATATTGTAATTTCCTATAATAAGGATATGCTGCTGTGCAGCAGGTACGGTACAAAACCGGTGACTAATCTAGTAATAAATCATCAAAACTCAAGTTTCAGTAAAAAACTGAAAGTATTAATAATCCATGGTGTGTGAACTTTAAAGATGCTGAATCTTTAGTACAAAATATGCCAACTGAATACAGGGCGATGCTTTTTCACGAAAAAATTAATAGGATTTTAGCGTTAAAGACAATACCTTTTTTACTTTCCTACTTCCGCCTTTTCATATCAACTTATCCTACTTATCCCTTATTTCTCGACATGCAAATCTTCAAGGTTGGCTATCACGGTCACCAGCCCACTCGATCGCCACACTTTATGGCAAAAAGGTTCAAATGTCGTTAAAATGTTATATATAGGTATATATAGTGTGTGATCTTCTGCACACATGTATGACTCTCTATACCCACATCATTATCGTGATTTTTTGATTTGTTCCAAATGAGGCATTTCCACGTACGAGATGTCTGTAGTCTTCCGAACTACAAAGGAAGTGTGCACTTATTATGCATACCCATCGCCTACGTTTATTGCATTAAGGTACATGTGCGTCGGTATCTGTCATAATAAACTACACACACACAACAAACACTCACAGGCACACGATCATGTAGAAACTGCTTTTGGATGCCCAGCAAGCAAGGTAAGGAACGGCTCATCTAGACACATTTTATTAGTGAATTATCATTATTACCATCATCAAGACGCTTTGCAGTGGTGATCAGATATTAATTTGTTAGCTGGGTAAACAATTATGCGTTTATAGTCGTCGTATTGACTATATCCTTGTGGCACATCATAACGTTAACAAGCATATATCCTCCCTCTCGGCAGGTTTGTCCATTAAATACATATACCGATTGCTACTCCAAAAATCAGTCTACACATGTTCGCGAACGGATACCTCAAATAATCTCACGTACGTACAGCCGGACAACTGCTTATATTACTAACAGCTAATTGTAAGCGAACTACCTACACAGCCCAAATGAATACGTTTCCATTTGTTTATTGTGAACGTGCGTTAAATTGTGGCTGATATGTCGCACTGTCGCTGCGCAATGGCACAGCGTCTGTGTGGAAGGCGATAGCAATGCAAAAGCAACCCTATGACTCTACAGGAACCTATAACACACGTATTTACTAACTATCTTGCAAATGACTGTATAATTATATGCTAAAGCAAATACACACTTTTAACTTCGCTTCCGATATTCATCTCTGGAAAAAACCATCAACGGCATTCCCAGTTCACTTGTATTAATGGGGCCATGTTGTGTAGCTGGATATACCTAAATAGCCTAAATATATTCGCATCTCTAGTCTAAACTGTCCCACAAAAAGGACAACAGCGTAAAGCTTTAAAATAATTACAATGCCAATTATGCCTATTACTTTACTCGCAAAGCGAAGACTATTACTACAACGATATAAACGTCCGGAAGACGCTGTTCGTATGTAATTTTCATGGACAAGGTAGGGAGGGGTATATGCCTAATTTCCAAAGTGTTCGTGCTCGCGACTCTAGCAATATGGCGGAGTACACTAAAACAACATTAAAATACCTAGTGCGTGCTCGTATTTTTTTGTATTTGCATTAATGAATTGAATACAATGAAATAGTGAAAAATGGAGAAGGGTTCATTGTTTGTGGTGGTACAGACACCAGAAGTAATGAACTTCTCATTTTATGTTGCCTCGTGCAGAAAATTCTTCCATTAGACATGTCTGGACATCTCTCTGGAACAAAAATGGTTTTTAGTTATATTTGTTTTTATGATTTATTTTTTATTACAGATTATTGTATTATAGGTAATGGACCAACAGGGATCATTCATTAGAAAAATTATACACACATGCGCTCTTTACCCACAAATCAAAACTAAAAAAAACAATAAGTTCCTACAACATAATAATGGAGTATAGGCAATAGGCACGTCTATTTGTATTTCCTTTCTTTTTCCTTGTTACATTACCAACTGGCCGTAACAGGACGTTGCAAGCGTAATTACCACCTAACCTACGTAATCGTTTAAAAGATGGTTAAACACTCAAGGGGGCACTGCGCATGAAATATTAAGATGGTAACTGATAAACATGAAAAACAGTGGTCATCTTATTTGTACAACCAACACATGTAGACGGTTTGTTCCCAATTTACATCTTGATTGTGTAAATGTCACGTACTGGTTGGGAAGGGTAGTGTATCATACAGGGTTTGTGCTGCGCAGGAAAAACCTTTAAAACTGACCAACGTTATGAATGAAATTTTTGCAGGGAGTGTCAGCTTAGTTAAGTTATGTCACCAAGATAGGAACGTGATGTCATTTTGATTGAAGCCATTATATTTCCAATTGGTAGGCTATTTTTGGCTACTCTTCCACAGTTTCGCCCAATCCGGTTCCCCTTAAATATTAGCGTCGCCACTTTTACGACAGGCTATATAATCAGGCTTGACCAATAAACTTGAATGGCAAAGTATTTTTGAAAATTAAAATATTTATACAGATACCAAACTATACGACATGATAAATTGTCCACAAAAGACGCCATCTATAAGTGTTGCATCATCAAAATTTTCTAAAAATAGGGATGTGCGTATTGGAAGTGTTTTCCATTCTCCACATTCCTGCTTTACTCTGGTATTGTAATGATGCCACTGGAACAACAACCCAAAAATGTAATTTATGTATTATTATAATTCCATTATCTGCAAATAAATAATGTGCGCTTGTATAGATGTCTGCTGATTAAACAAATCAGCGAGAGTTTTATTTTTGCCGCCTCTCCTTCCAAATTCCAAAAGCCAGACAAAATTATATGGCATACATTTGTCCCATTATCAAACTTTACTTTTGTATTAATTCTGAAGAAGTAACACGTGTGGTAGGTAGGCCGGAAACAAATCACGATTAATGAATACTTATCATCATACCTGTCACATAAACAACCAAATAGCAAGTCACATTTACATCCCAGAAAAAAAACTCAGCTTGGCTCTGCGACAAGAAGACACGACTGTTACACGTAACCTACCTAGACCGGCTGATCCTCCAAGTTTTGACCATTTTCTTTCATTGTTATCCTTTTAAACATAACCAGTTAAAAGATAAGAAGGGTTGGTAGTGGTTATGCACACACACAAAAGTATTATTAGAGCTAAAAGTTCCACTTATATGGGTGACAGACAGCTACACTTGTACAATAAAGATAAGTTGAAAAAAATCGAATATATACGAAAACTCACCAGCGAACATATATGGGCAGTGTGTAGTTAATAAAAAAACAGATTTAGTTTTGTTGTGACGTAACTCTCTACATAAATCAGGGTTTAATAGGCCAATTGTGGGTTATTTTTGAAGAAAAAAAAATTAGCGCACACATAACTCATAAAGGAATGGATACAGGGGACGCGTACTTAATAATAACAATACGAACAACATCATCATCATCATCATCAGATGGATTGTATTTATTGGACTTGCCATACCATTGCAATTTAAGAAGAGAAACGAACACTTTCGTAAATGATTAAAAGCATTACAACCAAAACAAGGTCACCAGTCTGAATCTGTTTAATTTTGTTTTATTGGAGGGCTACCTCAGACAATGAGCAAGCCCTTTTTATGAAGAGCAGTACTGCTAAACTGTTAAGTACGTCTCTGGTGTGTGCTGCTGCTGTCCACGGTGTCGTTCATCGTGATTATGATGTGTGTAGCCTGTGTAGTTTGTCATGTGGAAACAGGAAAGGGATTAATATACTTTAATGGATGAAAACGCATCATTACGTGGTGGTGCTGGTGTGCTTTTAGGTTGAAGCGGTAAAAATATGCGACCTTCATTTTCCGAAAGGTCGCATTTCATGATGATCCACCTAAATAATTATTTATGATCTGCTATTTATTGATAAAATGTTAATCTTGTTTAATTGTATCGCTTTGCTGAGATAACTTTTTATGGGATTTTTTGCTATAAAACTTGATAGGAGATTACATCAGAATGGAGCTAGCTATTCTGATTTGTTTTGACAGACACAAAAGGTTTTCAATTTAACACAAGAAGATGGTATTCGGTGAATGTATGGATCAAGGGTGAAATTGAGATGAATCAGGAGTCATTTCAATATTTCATATTTCAATGCGCTTATCGGCCTACCTAACCTTTTTCCACAACGTTTTCGCCTTAAAACTGAAAATGATTTTTAATCAAACTCAGTCGTAAGTCATCATAATTGCTCAACTTTCATCTCGGAGAATCTCCCCTTTTCTGCCAGGGTCACTGTTATGTCACAATTAGGATAGGAAAGAATGAAAGTCATTTTTAAAATCTCATCAATTAAGTTGCCTTTCAGAAAAAAAAACATTTTTTTGCCCCAAATGTTTTACTTTTTACTCATGCTTATTGCATCACGTAACATTGATTTCAACAGCCGGCGACCGGTAAAAAAAA
>JAHZNE010005227.1:0-22197 GCA_027744055.1 Callyntrura sp. NNG-2020
GGCGAAAGCGAGTAATTCAAATTTGCCGTCAGTTTTGTCCACCTTGACCAGACGAAGAAAGGCTAGACCGGTCATTGTAGAGGGACGCTCGACGAAACTCAAGAAGGGTACCACAGGTCCTTTGGAAGCTATTAAATCTGGGCAAAAATCACCGCAGAAATTAAAACGAACTCCCAAACGCGACGGCTTGAACGATCTCCCACCTTCCACGGTCCCACTTAAATGTAAGGAGGAGGCGGAGCAAGAAAAAGAGTGCCCCCCTGCAAAAAGACGTTTAATCAAAGTTATTGTCCTTCCAACCCCCGAAGAAGCTGATTCTAACCCTCCTACTCCTTCTTCTCCTCTTGGATCTCCTCCTCCCTCCGCTGAACCATCCCCACCTTCATCTCCTTGCCCTGCGTCGCCTTGTCCTTCTCCAGCAGCCCCTTTAGAACAAATCGAATCGATTCCTGCCGAAACGGTCCAAAAACCTTCCTCTGCATCCCCCAATTCTTCTTCCCAACAGGAGATGTCAAGACAGGATCCCGCAGGCCAGCCCTCTTGTGAGACACGGCACGCCCGACAATTAAAAACCCTGCGTCCTGGACAAAAGGCCTTTCAAAAACTAAAGCGATCCCTCGTTAAAAAGTGTAAATCTAAGGGGGGCAAGACCACTGCTCTCGTCGGCACCAGGATCGGCAAGTGCGATTTCTGTCCGGCGTTCTTTAATGTCAAAGGAAACTCCATGCGGAATCATGTCGAACGAGTGCACCCCGAGAAATGGAGGGACTGGTCCATGAGAACAACAGCGTTGAAGAAAAGGCTGGAATATCTGAGACTTAAGTATAGTACCCTCCCGTTTAATTGCCCAGTGTGTAAACAACAGGTGATATTGGAGTCCCTCCGGTACCATCTTAAGTCCGACCATGATATCGTGGAACAGTGGCAGTGTATTGCGTGCCCCAAAATATTCAAGGAGAGGCTTTCCTATTTTATCCACGTGGGGTCGCTCCACCGGGACACGGTCTCCCTGAAGGGAGTACGACACGTGGCGCGGAACCTTAATAATGTACCAAACGGGGAGGACGAGGAGGAGGGGCTTACCCTGGTACCAAGAAAAGTGCCAGTGCCCCGAAGTAGCAATACCACTCCCACTTCCAAGAAAATGCATTCCGGAGGAGCTCGTGGGCCGCCGGAATATCGCCTGTGCGAAAGGTGCAAGGGGAAAACGTTTTGTGACGTGTTCAACCTTTGGCAGCATAAAGTGAATGATCACGGCTGCTCCCCCGAGAATGAAGCGGCCTCCCTCAAAATCCCATTGAGTTACATACAAAAGTGCGACCTGTGTCCGATCTGGTTCTGCTGTCGGCACACGAGGAAAATGAGCGATCACATGGAGAAGGAACACCCAGAGAAATTTAAGGAGTGGTTGTTGTCTAGCCTCAATGAGAAAAGGAAAGCGAGACAGAGAGTGCGAGGTTCCCGGCAAAAACCCCCATCGCCCAGGCCCCCCTCGAAGGAGCCTACTCCAGCGCCAGAGCCGCAAATATTGGAACATCCCGTGTTAATCGACCCCCACGGGCGGAAAAAGTGCGAGACATGCAACAAGTTTTTTGAACCGGCGCATCTACCCTTTCATCGGTGGGCAAACCACACGAAACGCGAGAAATATAAACACGCCCCCCGGCCTCGCGTTAAATGTCCGGTGTGTTCGGAGGCGTTCCAAGATGGGGCCGGGCAGTGGAGCCATTTTTGCAGTGTGCATCTCAAGAGCCGGGGTCTCCTTCATTTGGACTCGTGTCCGCCGGAGTACCTGCCTAATGAGAGTGTCCTTACGACACATCGTGCACCTTCAACGGGGGAAAAATTGCCACCCAAGGTGGTTTTTAACGGCTCTTCCACCTGTTGCGAATTTTGTGGGAAGGGGCCTTTCTGTTCCCCGGACTCTTTGAGACGCCATATTTATGACCTTCACGGGGAGGGGCAGCGGAAGGAGAATTATCATCAGTGTGCCTTTTGCCCCAACACGGTACAAAAAATTACTAATTAATTTAATTATCAATTAAAAATGTCAATTGTAAAAAATATTTTCCATCTTTATCGTAGTATAAAAATGTGACGATCCTAAACGAGCACCTCAAGCGGGTTCACCTGGAACTGAGCAAATCCAAGTGCCCCCACTGCCCCCGGGACCTGCACGCGCCCGGCAAACTGTGGACCCACATGGTAACGCAATTCAAGAGAACATGTCTACAATTAAAAGGGGGATAATATGATGGAGGATATCGTCTTTGTTGTTTCAGATGGAAATTCACAACGTTTCCGCAGAGGAAGCCGCAGATCACTGCAAGTTGACCATCATCACGTGTCCCTTCTGTAGTCAAGTGGTGCTGGCTGGGCGTCAGTTTGCCCACCACGCGAAAACGAACCACCCGGAACAATCCCCGGAAACAATACGAAAGCACCAGGTGCCGGTGAAGCGACATAACAAGGACGGCTCGGTCCGACCGGAGTCAGAATCGGGACGATACTCGCACCAGGAAGGGCGCTCCAGGGACAGCGGCGAGTGTCCGGAATGCGGGAAGGAACTTACGGCGGGGATGAATCGACACAGATACTTGTGCCACGGGGTGGGGGATAAGAAAGCGTATGAGTGTCCGGTGGAAGGGTGCAGATCGAGGTTGAAGCAGAAAACGCATCTCCGGCGACACTTGAGAACGTTCCATAGTCAACAGATGGAGGAGCGGATTGTGGCGAGGAAAATTATTGAGGTGGTGGAGGAGGGGGAGACTTACAACGTTTACCGGTGCATCCTCTGCCCCCCGGAAATTGCGTACATGCAGTACTACGATGCGATTAAAACCCACGTGGCGGCCCTACACCCGGAAACGTTTGAGGAGAAGACAACGGAGGAGAGGGTGCCACCCGCGGTGGAGTTTAAGTGCCCGCATTGTGGGGAAACGGGGGCGAGTGAGGAGGAGGTTCGGAAACATGTGCAGGAAAGGCATCCAGACGCGTGTGGGTGGTGTCCCGAGTGTGACCGGCTGGTTTTGGACTCGAGAGATTTAGTCAAGCATTTTATGGAGGAGCATGATAAACAGCGGGAGGGGGGCGGAACTGCCGCCGCCCTCGCAGAAAAGGAACCAGAGAAAGAGGGGACAATTTTTCTGAAATTGAGACCCTGCAACCTCGGGGGTTACAAGTTCTTTCCAAATAAAAAGTGCGTTAAACGTGGCAAACGACCGGAGGAAACTGGAGCAGGTAAGCAGCCCAAGGATAGGCTGGAGAAGGTGGAGCAAATGGCCCGGCAAAAGCAGCTGTCCAGGAAGTATTTAGAGTTGAAGAGTAAATGCGAAATTTGCGGGCGGGGGATGTTGATGACACGGTTGTATGGTCATTTTCGGGAAAGACATGGGATCCTAGAGGATGGGGAACCCTTCGAGTGCAATATTTGCACGAAGAAGCGTCGTGTCTATCGCCCTTTCCTCCGCAGGCTTTATGTGTACCATATGCATATGCATCATGAAAAGGAGGTGAACATGGAGGCGGTGGTGGAGGAGGCGACCAAAGTGAGAACCAAAGTGCATTGGTCGGAGATGACAGCGATTAAGGTTAGCTTCACTCACCCTCGACATGAGATTGGAGTAGAGGTGAAGAGAAAAGTGGTAAAGAAAAACGTGGATTTTTGTGTTTTTTTTCAGTATGAGATTGTGACTGACATGAAGGACGACGACAACCTGGAGGAACCTTATTCCAGTGAAGAGGAGGATAGCAGCAGCGAAGGAAGCGATGAAGAGTCTGCTTACGATTCAGCAGCGACAGAGAAGGAGGAGGAATTTAAGAGGAGGGGTAAAGCACCTGAGAGCAAGCTAGACCGGTCTTCCCTCCAACGGAAAGTGGCACAGGCGAAAAATTACAAAAAGTTGGCTGCAGGGGATTCTAGTGAGGAGGAATATGTTGGGGAGAGTAAAAAGAAAAAGACAACAGGTGTTGATAAGAGGCACAATGCGGGTTCCACGACTACCCGACCCAAGAGGGTTCTACGTACGGCGGGGAAGAAAACGTACCGAGAGGTTTCGTCGGAAGCGGAGAATGATGAGGAGGAGGGGGTTGAGGATAACAAGCGACACGCATCGAGCAGTGAAAGAGGGTGGACGGCGGTGGGGAAGAAGAAGACTACAGGGATACATTCCACAACCCTCCGTAACGGTTCTAGGGAGGTGGAGAGGGAGAAAAGGCTGGTGATTCTGGTGGAGCGATTACGCCCGGAGGAGTTGGAGCGCTCCTTGGGGACGAAAAAGGAGGGAAAACAAAAAAAGGCCTGAGTAGTTGATATGAAAAGGACAGCATTATGTTTTAACGAAATTATGTAGGATTGCAATTTAATAATTTTTAATGTCACACCAAGACCTCCCTTAAGAATAATAAAGACGTCGGATATTTTTTTATGGAAATGAAAGTACGAAATATAAATTATCCGCCTTTCTCTCTATATTTTTCACATATTCATTTTCACAACAAAAATATAAAAATTAAAATGACATCATGAACTTGATAATTCATAAAGGGTAAAACAAGTTGTCCTCTTCCTTTAAAACATGCGCTGTTCAGGTTACTCGGGCGCTTCCTTTTTTATCGCCCCTTTAGATCCTCCCAGGTACTGTGCCAATTGCTGTTGATTTAGTCGCTCCACTCGAATTACTAGTCTCCTCTCCAGTTCCAGCTCGGCAGCTGGGCAGACACGAGGGTGGTTTTGGTTTTCAATAAAATTTGCTGTTGTTTCTTTCCCTCTCCTCGTCCTCCCTCTTGTCCTTGTTAACACTTCCTGGTTTTTCGTTTTGGCTATACAGGATTTCCTAGGAGAGACCCGGCGTTTTTTACAATCTGTCTCGTTCCCTGGATCATTTTCCTCTTCGGACGCCAGCTCCCGATAGCTTTTCTTGCCCGGCGTACGTCGACACCGCCGGCTTGGTGAAGACACGTCTTCGTTTCTCACGTCTTCGCCGTCGCTGATCTCTTCTTCCTCCTCCCCTGCCAACATTTTGTAATTTTTCGTTTGGGCCACCTTCCGTTTCAGAGAGGACCGGTCTCTTTTCGGCAGATTTGTACTGGCGACCTTCGTTTCCTTGGTCTTGGTCCCTATGGCTGCATCGTTTTCAGAATCTTCATCGCTGTTCTCCTTATCCGTGCTGCTGGCTTCACTGGAACAAGGTTCCTTCAGGACTTTGTCGGCAGGCTTCCTCTTCTTTCGATACTACATGCACACAACAAACAGAATCCGCAAAATCACATTATTTTCCCCCGAAAACATCTTAAAACGGTTCCCTCCCCAAAATTACCTTGATTGGCTTCATCTCCGACCAATGCACCTTGGTTCTCACTTTGGTCGCCTCCTCCACCAACGCCTCCAGGTTCACCTCCTCCTCATGATGCAAGTGCATGTGGTACAACCACTTTTTCCGTTGGAAGGGGGCGTAGTCAATCCGACAATCCGGCGAACAAATGTTACACCTAAATGGTTCCCCGTCCTCCTTGACGCCGTGATTGCGCAGATAATGAGTGTATAACGCGTTCAAGTGCAGCTCTCGCCCGCAAATTTCGCATTTGCTCTTCAACTCTGCATACTTCCTTGTCAGCTGACTCTGTCGGGCCATTTGCTCAGCCGAGCGGACTTTTGACAGAGGTCGGCTCCTTATGCATCTTACCCGCGGAGTTGCCGACGCGGCTGCCTCTGGTGATGGTGGAGCCCGCGGGAGATTGTATTCTCTCAATGTCAGAAAATTCCTTGTCGTCTCCTTCGTTCCCTTGATAGCGTCCGGGTCCTCCTCGCTATTTCCTACCCCAAGGCTGTGCTCTTCCAAAAAATGTCTACCCAAATCCGCCGGATTCAAAACCACCTTCTCGCATTCCGGACACCGACCACACTTTTCTGAGTGCCTTTCCTCCACATGGTTCCGAACCGCCTCCTCACTCGCCCCCACTTCCGAGCAGTACGGACAACGAAACTCCGCTTTTGGGGGCACCGCCTCCTCCGTCGCCTCTTGGAACGTTTCCGGATGCAGGGCCGTCACATGCGTTTTAATTTCATCATAGTACAGCATGTACGCCATTTCCGGGGGACAGAGGACACACCGGTAAACGATATCTCCCGCACTCTCCTGCACCACCTCGATTATTCGCCGCGCCACAATCTGTTCCTCCATCGGGCGGGTATGGAAGGTTCTCAAGTGCAACCGCAAATGCGTTTTCCGCTTTATTCTCGCGTTGCACCCCTCCACCGGACATTCCGAAATCTTTTCATCCCCCACCCCGTGAACCATCAACCTGTGCCGACCCAGACCCATTTTCAGCACCTTCCCGCACTCCGGACACTCGCCGCTCTCTCGGAGCCGGGTTTCCATGTGGGTGAAGCTTCCCGAGCTGTAGTTAGCTTTCCTGGGGACCTTTATCGTATACACACTCCCAGAGGTGCTGGGTTCTTGCAACCGCTTTACCGGCACCTGGTGCGTGCGTATTATATCGGGGGCTTGGTCCGGGTGCTCCGCTTTGGCATGATTGGCAAATTGCCGGCCCGCCAACAAAATTTCCCCACACAAGGGACACATGATGATGGTCAACTTGCAGTGATCTGCGGCTTCTTCTGCGGATATGCTGTGAGCATCCATCTACAGAAGATAGGCAACAGGTTATCATCATCCATCCTAATATTCTTAACATTTAATTCTAATTTTTCGCTGGGTCACCATATGCTTGAAGAGTTTGCCAGGGGCCTGGAGATCCCGGGAGCAGGTCCCGTGGGGACACTTGGTTTTGCTCTGGTCCAGATGAACGCGCTTGATATGCTCCTTGAGGACGGTCTCATTTTTGTACTGGGGACAACCAATTTCTTCAATGCTAATTTCATGTAATTCATGATGTTCATAATATATTGTGTTGAATATTACTATGTATTTTACTGTATTGGTGCAGTAGGCGCACTGATGATAATTCTCCTTCCGCTGTCCCTCCCCGTGAACGTCGTATATGTGACGTCTTAAGGTTAAATGTAAACATGGGGTAAGTCCCTCCAACCTCCCTGTATATAGCCATGTAGTATCCCCACAATTGCAACTATGCTTCCCCTACAAAACATTAAAATTTTGAATTGTTTATGTTTTGTACGTGAAGAATAATGGCAACTGTGGGGGCTACTACATGACTGTATACAGGGAGCTGGGAGGGGCCTACCGTAAGGATTCCACTGCAGAGAAGTCCCGACCGCATTGCTCGCAAAAACGAGAGAGACTATTGAGGCCCGGGACCTTTTCCACCAAGCCGGAGCCTCTCGAACTTTTTCCCGAGCCGGTATAATATTTGGCCTGGATCTCCGGCGGACACGGGTCCAAATGGGGGAGGGCACTATCCTTCAAGTGGGCGCTGCAATAATGGCTCCACTGAGAGGGGCCATCTTTCAGCATCTCCGGACATACGGGACATTTACTCCGGTAGCCTTTCCGGTTGTGGACCACTTCCTTATGGAACGGGAGGTAGGCCGGGTCGTACGATTTCTGGCACTCGTCACACTTTTCTCGCCCGGCAGGATTGATTTCCGAACCCTGTGTCCCCATCTCCTCTTCTGCTCCCTCCGAAACCCCGGGCGCTGAGAGAGACGCTGGCAGCGTCGTTCCCGCCGCAGTTGATGTTTCAGTTCTTTTAGAATAACGCGACATGTTATTGCGAAATCTTCTTTCCAGCCAGTCTCTGAAATATTCGGTATGCTCCCTTTCCACGTGGTCGTTGAGCCCCGGCCCCCACTTCAAGAACCGTTTCCGACAATAGCAGCACTTGTTCGTGTTTCTCAACAACACTCCCAATGCCGCTGCTTCCTTCTCTGGAGAGCAATTGTGAACGTTGACTTTGTGCTGCCAGAGTCTGGCGACAGTGGGGAACTTTTTACCACCGCACCTATCACACCGGCGCTTATCCCCCGGCAACTGGGCTCCTCCCGTTTCCTCCTCGTTTGGTACATTATTAAGGTTGCGCGCGACGCTCATTACCTCCTTCATGAAGACCGTGTCCCGGTGGAGGGACCCCACGTGGACAAAATAGGACAGCCTTTCCTTAAAAACTTTGGGACACGCAGTACACTGCCATTTTTCGGTGATACCATGAACTGACTTCAGGTGGTCCTGGAGTACCTTCAAGATTACCTGCTTTTTACACACTGGGCAAGTAAACGGGAGGTCTTGATACTTATACACCAAATAAAACTGCCGCTTCTTCAACGGTTCTTTTTTCATCGACCACTTCTTCCATTTCTCGGGGTGCACTCGTTCGACATGAGTCCGCATGGAGTTTCCTTTGACATTAAGGAACTCCGGACAGAAATCACATTTGCCGGTCCTACCGTCTTCGGTAGTGGTTGTCTTTCTCTCTTTTGGACCAAGAGGGCCAGTCCTGTTGCGTTTTAATTTCTGCGAGGACCCTTGTCCCCGTCGGGTGGCTTTCAAGCAACCTTTCAAACCCTTAAGGAGTTTCACTTGTCGGGCGTGACTAACCCGAAGGGACTTCCGGGAAGATGGAAGACCTTCGGGGCCCTCTTTGGACTTGGCTTTTTTGGTGGAGGAGGATGACGGCGAAGTACTTTTGTCCGTGTCGGCAATTTGCTCTGAAGGGGTTCCTGGAGAAGGGCAAGGAGACTGGGGGGAAGAAGGTGAAAGTGGAGATAAATCAGCGGATGGAGACGGGGATCTACAAGGAGAACCAGAAGTTTCAAGGTTTTGGGTGGATGGACGAACAACAACTTTGACGACCAGTTTTTTGACGGGAGCGTTAGCACTTTCCTCTTTCTCCTCCTTACATTTTATTGGTGGCATATCCCTGATTTTGCTCGATGATGACGAAAGGTCTTCTTTGTCAGCCATTTTTACTGCTTCCGGATTTACTCTGCTGGCTGCAGCAGTTCTCTTTAGGATGGACTTTCCTTTTCTCCTGTTTACAAAGGACGTAATAGATTTATTCCCTTCCCCTCCAGCGTTTAATGATCGTACTAACAGTTTCTCCACTTTAAGCTGCTGCAGGTCCCCCGGGAGAGTGCCGCCGGAAGTAGTAGAGCATTTACCTCTCAGACGGAACAATTTCTTTTTCTTTTGAAGCCCTCTCTTCATGCAAAAAGAATTTTGCTCGATGATGACGAAAGGTCTTCTTTGTCAGCCATTTTTACTGCTTCCGGATTTACTCTGCTGGCTGCAGCAGTTCCCTTTAGGATGGACTTTCCTTTTCTCCTGTTTACAAAGAACGTAATGGATTTATTCCCTTCCCCTCTAGCGTTCAATGAGCGTACTAACAGTTTCTCCACTTTAAGCTGCTGCAGTTCCCCCGGGAGAGTGCCGCCGGAAGTAGTAGAGCATTTACCTCTCAGACGGAACAATTTCTTTTTCTTTTGAAGCCCTCTCTTCATGCAAAAAGGACGTTTATTTACAGGCGCAGGCGCTGCAGTCTTCCTCCGCTTCACTTTTGATTTTGGAATGAAACGACTTTTGGTATTTGTGTGCGTTCCGCTTGTGGATGGAGTTTGCTGTAAAGGAGTGGGCGAAGGGCAGGGTGACAGTGCAAAGGGTGATGGAGCCGGTGATACCGGTGGGGAGCCAGAAGTTGACCCTGAAACGGGAGCTTCTTGGGAGTTTGGACGTACTGGAACCACAACCTTAATAACGACTTTGTTCACTGAAGGGCTGCCAGTTTCCTCATCCTCTTTCTCCTCCTTAATTTGTACGTGGGACCATTCACTGGTGTCCGCTGTATCGATGGAGTCTGGAGGAGTGCAAGGGCTGCTGGTTCCACTCAAAAATTGACTCCAAATATTATTCATTTCCAAAGTATACCCCGGGAATCCCGGGGATGTAACACGTTGACATAGTTGGAAAAAATTAAATATTGCTCGAGCATCGTCCTTCATATCTTCTTGTGATTTATTTTCCTTCAACCATTCTCTTCTCAAACTTATCGCGGCAGCCTCCAATTCCTTCAACTGCAGTTTTCCTACATTTTCATCTTCCCTCGGTTGAGTAACCACCTTCCCGTCGATAACCACTTTACCCGTCAACAGGTACGTGGCGTACGGGGATTTCGTCCCGGTATACACCACCCGCTTGTGGATCGCTGCTTCATACTTTGCCTTCGCCGATTTTAAAAATCCTCCCAGAAAAGCTGTGATCACCGTGTTCTCCTCGTCACTCACAAATCCCAACTGTTGACCGATGGTGACGTACTTAAATATGCGAAGGTAGAAGGGGTAATACTCTCTCGGGTCTCTTTTAAACAATCCCAGGGACTCCAGCACCACCTCCTGAATACTGTCATGCATTTCCTTCATAAACACCGGAAACGACATGTCTGCATACTCTGATGGTATTACAAGGCGCGCCGGAGTTGCTGATAATAAGGAAGAAGACGCCAATGACATTGACGCCTTCGGGGAGGGTACAGCTGGTAAAGACTCATTGCGTAGCCTTCTACTCTTTCTCGGTTCCTCCTTATCACCCAATAGCTTGGTCCAAATACTATTCATCCTCAGCGTGTCGCCTGGACAGATTACCGATCGACACTCTTTGAAAAAATTGAAAATTGTTTGCGCGTCCTCCTTAATGTCCCCTGTTGAATTCTTCTCCTCCCATTTCCTCCTCGTGCTCCTGGCGACGGAATTCAACCTTTCGAATTGAGTAATTCTTTTACGTCTTTCTCGTTGAAGAGGCACCTCTTTCCCGTTGATCACCACTTTTCTCGTTTGCAAAAACACGGCGTATGGGGACCTTTCCCCGGAACGCGGGACCGGTTTATGGAGGGACTGTTCATACTGTGTCTTGGCGAATTGTAGAAACTCCTTCCAAATCGTGTTTGTCACGAGAGATTCCTCCTTACTCACATATCCCAGGCATTGACCAATGGTGACGTATTTAAAAATGCGCAGGTAGAAAGGGTGATACTCCCGCGGATCCTTCTGGAACCATCCCAGGGACTCGTAAACGATCTCGCGAATGCTGTCACGCATCGTTTCCGTGAATTGTGCATTTGTCAGGTGGGTAAACTCTGGAGGAAGCTGCGTAATCTGGGACGTTGACGTTAGTCCTTCTGGTGTCATCCTGGGATCCGTATCCACCATCTCCAGGGAAGGCTGACCTTGCTCCGATGATTCTGTAACTGAAACATGTATAACCGTTGNCATGATGCCCTGTTCTCATCAATCATTAATAAATAATTATAATGTTTTATTTACCTTCTTCATCAACAGCCGATGATGTTGCTGTTGCTAATGGATCATCCACAGTATCAACGGCATTACCAAAGTTCATTAATAAGTCCGCGTCCACCGGAAACTCATCGGGATCATCCTCCAGTTCAACTTCAGAACTCATATTGTGCCTTTGAACACCCTGAAATGTACAAAAATACAATGGGCAATTAAAATTATGTTCACTGACACTTGCTTGTGCGCATTGACCTTTCCAACTTATTCTAACAATTTAACAAAAACTGACACTACTCTAAGTAATAGTAATGTGACCTGCACCTCATTAGAGGTTAGATTTGTACAGCAACCTGCAAAAAGAGTCAATTTAAAAAAAAACAAAAACAAATGCTGAAAAAGGTTAAAGTTTGATGATGATGATGGAGGATGGATTTTAGACAAGAAGTTATTAGAACAAGATGTTACTGAACGTAATCAGTATGAATCAGGTGAACGGAGTAATTCTACCGCCGTAATATTGAGACTGTTTCATAATAACTCGGTACTCAATGCCATCATCCAGGGTGCATGCATTGCTTGTGCTATGCTGGTTTGTGCAATAACAATGACTGCTGGATTGTTGTCCAGTACACCTAGTGCATGTGCATGTGGCATGTGTGCTGTACTGTACAGTGAAGGCGCAGACAAATATATTTATGATTATGATCCACCTGCCCCACATCCAGTTATCCAAGAAAGAAACAATTTTTGTTTGGTTTGGAAAATCAAATAATTTTGCAAAAATGTAACTTGTATTTAATGTGGAAGTATGTATTCACGTCAGGGAAAGTATTCCAGAAAAAGCTCAATCATAAAATGTAGAATTCAATTATTAGGACTTCTGCAGGAGTATTTCTAGAAATGGTTTGTCGTGTTGTGCCGTCCGTCCATCCGTCCTCTTGAAGGAAAGCGAATTTCAAAATTCTTTTTTTGCAGGTAGAAAGGTTGGGTCAGTATCACGGCGGAGTTTGTAGATGCGCTTTGGAGGTCAACCCCCGAGGGTAGCAACAGGGGTAAAAACTAAAAATTGGACAAATTAGCGCAAATTCAGAATATAGGTAGGTATGTAGTAGATAAGTAAGTTTTCCAAGTTTGACTTTGAGATTGGTTGACCCCCTTGGCCCCCAGGGGGTATATAAGTCAAAAACTTGTTTTCCTTCCTGTTTGAAGGCAATAAGTTGTATCAACATGGAAACTTAGCCATTTGACTCGTAATGAGAAACGCTTTAATATAATGTAAAAATGGCAGCTGTAACGCCGCCTGCTGGTAAAAAATTGAAACTAAAATTTTTAACTTTGGATTTTTACATAGCAAGTGGTGCTCTAATTTTATACACACTTTAGATATCTTTAAAAGTATACCAAGTTAGTTCCTGATTGAGTAATTCCTGTAGGTTTTATAAGGGTCAAAGTTCGAATTCATCATCATTTTTATTATCAATATGAAGGAACAGAAATTTTAGATTTTTGCTTTTGTGATTGGTAGATATGGTCTTATAGGTCTCATTTGAACAAAAATTGGCTCTCCAGGACATCCCGCGGTGGTAAAATAAAGGTGCAAAAAGTTATGAAAGAATAGGAATTGTTGAATTTTTGCTTTGGAAAGCGATAAATATGAGTTATAGCTTTGCCGCAATGCAAGAAAAAGTTAGAGCAGAATAAAAGAGTTGTGCAAGAAATGCCTAAACAGAAGTCTTTAAGTTTTACTGTTTTTAATTTTCTGTATTTGTTCAAAGGAAGTATGATATGACTATTGTTAAAATTAATTTTTCATTGCCGTCTCAGCAGCATTTGCTGCCGGATACTCAGGTTTATTGAAACATATATACTTTGCAAAACAATAAAAGTTTGAGCTTTCCGTGGTCTCATTATTCATAAATTAACATGCAATGGCGAACGAACGCCATCACCATTGAATGTAATGATGCCGAGTTCCATGGTATTCGTAGTAAGTGTACGGCTCCTTATTAGACCCTTTTTTCCTTTTCACGCATGACTAACGATCAAAATAAGATCATTGTCATACTAATTTATGAATAATAATGAGGTAACGAAAAGCTCAATCTTTAAAAGGCACACACAGCAATGCAACACATCGTGTTGTTTTCCACTCATTAAGAGCGCTTAATGTGTATACATAATTTTGTAAACAATAGCTTTGTATTTAATGTAATTTGTTCAACTCTAGCATTTATCAATGCTTATTATATTATTAATTAAATTTTATTTTAACTTAAGCAGTATATTAGAATCAACATGAATTTCCTCATTTTATTATTCTAAATTCATGCCGGCACATTGCCTGTACAATATATTTCCGGACATTTGGAATTAAAGACCTCGTAAAAGCTAACAATTGGTATACTCGCTGCACCGTAATTTAACGATTTCATTATTTTCTTGTCATCTAGTAGTCACCTTGCGTACAAAGACTCGTTCATTCTATGTCCCGCACTTCCAATGGTTCCAAATAAAATTCTATGTTGAACGTATTTTCACTTTTCCAAGAATTAGTGGAACCACGATACTTGAGATACGGCTGTCTTGACTTTCCACATGTAATGCTTGAAATGTTATGCTGTTGCTCTACATTTTTCCAGTTTTTCACAGCTCGATTCTGAAATGTAACAGAGTTTAAAAAAATAATTATGACTACTCTACAAATTTATACAACCTAAAAATATATTAGGAAGAACGAATAGAAAAGATAGAATTTTAGACAAGATTTTACTTGTACTACTGAAATGATATGTTAAAGTTAATATTAATTGTAACCTTTTTGCTAATATTTTACAACAGACCAATGAAAAAGGAGCTAATTTATAATTGGAACTTACATGTCTTATTTTTCTCCTTCTTCTACTACGCGTATTTTGCCTCCGTATACGCTTCCACAATATAATAAAAAATGTTGCAATACCTCCCACACAAGAAGTAAGAACAGCGGGTATCATTTCAAGGGATAATGGTAACTCTTCTAAAATGCAAACACGTTACAAGTGGGTCATCAAAAATCACAATGGCAATAAAGTAGGCTACTTTTGTAGTACTTTGTTTAAAAAACGATATATAAGCAGGAATACGTTAAAGAATACAAGCTGTCCTTAATTCTAACATTTGTGTAAAATACGTGCAAAATAAAATAGTCAATTATACTTATATTATCATGTAAACCGTGCGTCAGTAATATTATTAATATTAATAACATTAACTAATTATGATGGTCTAATTACTACACAGAAGACTGAATGTATCCTACCAAAAAATGCAATACATCTGACCATAAAAAATCAACCGCGGAAAAGCAAAACACCAAACCAGAAAGCAAAATCGTGTTAATCGTTTAGGCCACCTGCAACCACAAACTTGAACAATTAGAACGACTACGAGAATACTAGTATTAGTACTTTCAGCATTAATGTAATGTTGGATTTCAGACAAATGCTTATCAGTGTGTAATTTGATAGATTTCATAATATTTAATGAAATAAGTGTTATACGGGTTTTTATCCATATTAATGTATAGAGCTGGAAGAGAAAGCCAAATCAATATCAGAACGAAACCAAAACAGAGAAACTTTGAACGAAGTGGCTTAAATTTATATCTTTTCACCGGCGCCAGTTTTTAGTCGTTAAGTAACCTTACGTAGAACTCCCCTATAATATCGCATTGTTCTAATAAAACAATGATGTTAATGATGTATTGTCCTGTTATATGAGATTCATGATCGATATAAGATAGACAAACATAGAAGTTCCAAAATCGATACATTCATTGGAACTATGCAATAGTCGACAATTTACAAAAATAAATTATTTGAGCAATTAAATATTTTATTGTTCATTTACAATCCCATCCCTCTTCTAATTCATATAAATAAGAGCATGCTAATAATTGTATGTATGTAACACGATGCCGTATTGTACCAACAGTTCTGTATTTATTATAGGAAATCGTATTCACGTGTGCCGACTGCTGTTGAAATAAATG
The DNA here is from genome assembly GCA_027744055.1 of Callyntrura sp. NNG-2020. NCBI lineage: Eukaryota > Metazoa > Arthropoda > Collembola > Entomobryomorpha > Paronellidae > Callyntrura > Callyntrura sp. NNG-2020. The sequence continues at coordinate 15,237 of JAHZNE010005227.1, forward strand.
GGGTGAACTTTTTTGTGTGTCGCAATAAATAAACCGATAGTCTTACTTAACCGCATTAAATATTGTTTAAATTTTTTCTCCATTGCAACGGTACTAGAAAGTTTATATGAAATTGAATTCGATGGAGCAAAATAGAATATCAGTAAAATATGCAGAAATGAGTATTTGCGTACTCGTGAAGTCACGTTGTGGTTTCAGAAACTTTAACGAGGTGTTTCGATACACACTGGTCACAATATTTCCTACCATTGTTCGAGGTCAGGTGGGGAGCATTCTGGGGCTGATGATGGAAGATACTAGTAAGTAAGACGGAGGCGGCTGTGTTTCTACAGCTGTTTTACGTTGAGGGCACGGTTCTCTGCATTATGATGGTAAACGGAATTTATGGGTTGTGTGGGAACAACGTTTATAACAACAGTAGAAAATGTATTCAGCACTTGGGGAAACATCAGGGTTTGAGAAAATCGAAAATGATACGTCAAATGGTAAATTCCGTGCTAACCGCGAAGGTTGCATTTGGAGGGAACAATTTTGTTTCAAAGTTGACACCAGTAGTATTTCAACATTTTATTATTGAACGTTTGGTGGACGCGCTGTTGCTCAGAAATAGGTAATTAATATAAATTTCTACGTGGTTAGCTTCACATTGAAAATGGAAAGGATGACTTGCATATTTAGTTTTGCTTATACCACGAATTATAGTTGATAGGTGTGAGCAAATTTTGAATAACAGATACATTCAAAAAATGCGACAAAATTTTGGCATTTGCCTTCTGGAATGCCCACAGACTTTGTTGCTCATATAATATTGAAGAGCACAAAATAAAGCAGTGACGCTAAATCGGGCAACAAATTTGCACTTAGCGTAGCTTTAAATAGCAAATGCCTGAGAACGTCATATTTGCATATTCATACTGCTACCATATATGGTAGCCACCACACAAATTTTCAGATTTCAACTTTGATTCTTCATCCATCTACATCCTTCTTAATGATACGTTTCAAAACACATTAATTCCTACAGCAAAAACTGGGCATGCATTTCAATCATAAATACTTTTAAAAATTTTCAATTAAAGAGAAAAAGCAAAGTCGCCACATGAAAAAGAGATGCCATGTAGCTGTATACAAAATTGAGAACAATTTAGAAAATTAGTTTGAATGTGCATTCGTACAAGCCAATACAATGTAGCCTAACGGATCCCCCACATCATCGAAGAGTCTCGAAAGTACATGTGGTGCAAAGACCCCCTAACACAACGTTAATTAAAACCTGTCATACAACATAAAAGTACACAAGTTTATGATTATCATACGTGCAAATAAAAATTCCACAACATAATTGAGGGATCAGGAACGACGCCCTGATTGAAAAGACAAATTCCTCTTCCAAAACTTGTGTTTAAAATAACATAATTTTTGAACCACCCTATTTCTACAGTATGTTTTTGAAACCGTCCACCAATTTATAGTTACTACATTTCATATGTTATCTTTACTTTTGCAATGAAGCTTTGTCCTGCACCAGCATGTTCACACAGCAATGAGTCATACACTTTTTCAACTTTACAAGTAAATGTGTCATCAAATCGGCGCATAATTTTTTAAACGCTCTCAGTTGGCACCATCCGTACGTTTTTAGGAGGTTGAAGTACAACGTGATGCAGAATCCAATGGAGAATTTATTACTACAAAAAAAGGACGGTCATACCGCCGCTCTCTTAAATAGCTGTAGAAGTATGGCTAAATGATGGGAAATATAGGTCGAGAATGTGCTGTGTCAATCCCCACGCTGTCCAAATGCAGATACGTGCCGGAACCTGAACAAATGCAATTCCTGTAATACTTTGAAAGCAGAATTTGATAGCATTTACAATTATTATCTACAATGAAAAGTTGAACACAAAATTTCACATTTTATTTTGTAGCCCCACTTAGTGTCACTGCTTTATAATGGAAATTCGAACGTTTCAATTAACGCAGAAATAGGACATACTTTCATAAAAGTTAATACAGACAAGTTTATTGATTGTTTTAAAATACTGGTACAATAAATTTATTACATTCTTTTAATAATAATTAGAGGATAGAAGCAAAAAGTTGAGAGTGTATAAAAGCACGTTCGTATAATAATTTATTTTGGTCTCCAAATCTATTTTCGCCACACCGTAATAAAATACAAGGGGAAGTTGTGATCGAAGTTGTTTAATTACTAATTTGTTATATGATGTGGACTTTAGCACATCCAATATCCAAACATGCCGAAGAGCCTTTTTACTAAAAGTGTTAATACTAACAATTTTGGGCATCGTTTGATGTTCCACCACGTAGATAATAACTGTTAAAACAGTCACAGCAAGGTACAGCAATATTGGTAAAAATTTAAAACCCGTTAGCGTCAAATAATTTCCTACGACGAAAAGACCGAACCCTCCGCTTAGAAAAACTCCAGCTATATGTTTGATGAAGTTGTCACCAATTTGGGAAATAATGCGCAATTGGATATAAAGTATAACTCGGGCTGTTATTATAAATCCCCTACTAATATACGTCAAACAACGGTTTGCAATATTACAAAATGTTATTACGGATATAAAAATGTGTATAAATGTGCGAATGGCATCCATTATAGCCCATTGCAAAAGGATATACCTAAATGCAAATACAAAAATATTTGGTGTGCAATTGGGGAAGAAATGCAAAATGACGGAATAAAATGGGTCCAGCTCAACAAAAATTAAAATTGGAGCTATAATAAATGCACAAACTAGTAGAATTAAAGTAATGGCGGTAATCATGATTCCGGTTATATCGACAGAAGTGTTTCCTGATATCATCTTCATGATTTCTAAAAGTTAATATAAGTATAAATATAAGAAATATTGAATGTCTTATGTTTTATGTTTTTTGTGCCATGTTCCGTTACCTTGATATAAAAGAACGTAAATGGGTTGGCTGATGTTGCGGTCGTAGTCATCTGAAAGGAGGTTGTTGTGGAGTCTCGTCTCAAATAAAATCAAACAATTCATGTAATGAATTAAATCATTGCCTAGTTTCAGCAGTAATATATCACATATATTTACTGCAACAGCGTAAATGCTAAAGATAACATGGATCAAGAAGAAGTGAAATGTTATATGTTGACGTGTAGTTGCAGCTGTAGCAAATATAATGAAGTAGGACAATGCAAATGACATTTTCACTAAAATTGACGCAAAATACCAGTAGCTTGCTTTCTTCAATACCAATTGATGTCCTATTGTGTCAAAGTATACGGTGTGATGATAACGCAATAGCTTTTTGTAGAGCTTATTTGTGATCTCGGCGGACTTCCATGTTATTATGGACACCATTTTAAAACTTGCAAATAATTTTTGGTTTAAATTTATTAGATCGTACTGTATGAAGAGCTTTTTTTACAATGGAAAAGGTTTCTAATCATGCTAAAGTAGCTTTAATAAATTTGCCTTTGTAGACAGAGGTACAGAAATGTACCTTAATATCAGACTATTTTTCTACATACTTCAAATTTAGACGAGTCTCATTTACGTAAACCCATGCGACTTTGACGAGCAGATAAAAAATAAAATGTTATTTGAAAACTGCAATCACACGAATGTCTGCTTTTCGCTACGTTAATTCGGAAAAGAAATTAAAAAAAACGAATTTCCTTATTTTTTCCCTTAAAGTATCTCTCTCGCTCTTCTGATAAATTGGTACAATATATTTTAAAATTAACATTTTGGTTCATGGTAGTTTATGGAACTCTACTGGTATAAGAGTTCCGCATATTCTGTTTAAAATAAATAATCTACTGCGCACCCGTTTCCTGATTTGTTATTACGTCTTTCGCTAACTTAATTGTTTTTCCATTTCCCAATTTTTATGTTTTAATGACCAATTTTGTCTTTCCGTCAATTTATGGCATATTAATACTCTGGGGCGAGCTTGATGTCAAGAGAATCTAAATATTTGAATAGGACAGGAAGAACACAAATTTGTATAGTATAAAGTATTTACTTGCCAATCATCATGTTCCATTCGTGGAGCGTATAATGGAAAGAAGAAATAATAATCATAGCATACAATTCCACAGCGAAATGTAGTATACCTTCTCAAATCTTCGAACTTATTGAAGTTTGGAAATAGCTACAAGTTTATTGTCAAAGCATGCGGAATGGAATAAGTTAATTAAGATATCATATTACTCTCTCAACGTACATTTAATTTGAAATATTAAGTGTTTCTGCACGTGGAACATTGATTGATAATACTAATGCTCTCATTAAAACGAAACAGTATCAATTTCAAAATACAATTTGTGGTTTAATTTGAAGAACATAAGTAAATCATTGTTGAAATGGCACTACATTCAAACGCTTTTGAAAGCGTGTTCACTTTTTGTTTTCGTTCGTTAAGTATAAATATTCAACCGTTTGCTATATTAGTTCAGTAAATAGCTTTCAAGACTTAAAGAGAAATTATATAAAAACATCGAAATGCTTTGTAATATTTAGTCTAATATGTATCTGTCAGGTATGGTTGCATAGTGAAACTAAAAAGGAATATTACTCAATGTTTAGTATAACTAAACCATAAACCTAACAAGTAGAAAAGCGTTGGACAAAAACACAAAAGTAGAAGTAAAAAATTGAAAAATGTAAAAGTGAATTAAAAAAAAGTACCTCCATACATTTGATCTTACTACGGCAAACGTATCGAATATTCAGCAACTTTGTTTCAAACGTCCACCAATTTGCAGTTACTACATTCCATAGGTTATCTTTACTTCTACAATGAAGTTTTGCCCGGCACCAGCATGTTCACACAGCAACTTCATACATTTGTACATTTCTGTATGTTCATTACTGTATTTCATGCAGTGAATGTGTCATCAAATCCGCACACAATTTTTAAAACGCTCACAGTTGACACCATCCGTACGTTTTTAGGAGGTTGAAGTACAACGTGATGCAGAATCCAATGGAGAATTTATTAGTACAAAGAAAAGTAGACGTTCATACCGCTGCTTTCTTTAATAGCTGTAAAAGTGTGACTAAATGATGGGAAATATGGATCGAGAAGGTGCAGTGTCAATCCCCCCGCTGCCCAAATGCAGTGACGTGCCGGAACCTGAACAAATGCAATTCCTGTAACACTTTGAAAGCACAATTTGACAGCAGACATGGCCGTGGGCTTTAACTAAAATAAACCCAACCCATTAAAACCCAAATTTTAACGGGTTGGACCCGCAATAGGCATAAGAGTGGGTTGGGTGAAAACAAATATATTATATGGTGCTATATAGATATATGGGACCATAGAAAAGGGGGGAAATGGTACTCTATATATAGTATATACAGTACCCATAATAACCCAATAAGACCCATTAAAACCCTTATAACCCGTTAAAGCCCATAAAACCCACACTCACGGGTTTTTAAAGAAAAACCCGCGGGTTTAGCCATATTTGTTTGACAGCATTTACAATTATTATCTACAATCAATTGTTGACAACAAAATTCCCCATTTTATTTTGTTGCCCGACTTAGTATCACTGGTTTAAATTGGAAATTTGAACGATCCAATCGACGCAGAAATAGAAATGATTTTTATAGAAGTTTAAATAGACAAGTTTATTGATTGTATTAAAATACTGGTACAATAAATTTATTACATTCTTTTAATAATAATTAGAGGATAGAAGCAAAAAGTTGAGAGTGTATAAAAGCACGTTTGTATAATAATTTATTTTCGTCTCCAAATCTATTTTCGCCACACCGTAATAAAATACAAGGGGAAGTTGTGATCGAAGTTGTTTAATTACTAATTTGTTATACGATGTGGACTTTAGCACATCCAATATCCAAACATGCCGAAGAGCCTTTTTACTAAAAGTGTTAATGCTAACAACTTTCGGCAGAGTTTCATGTTTTACTATGTAGATAATTATTGTTAAAGAAGTCACAACAAGGTACAAAATAATTGGTAAAAACTTAAAGCCCGTTAGTGTCAAATAATTTCCTACAACAAAAAGGCCAAACCCTACACATAGAAAAACTCCAGCTATATGTTTAATTATGTCCTGACCGATTTGAGAAATGACACGCAATTGGATATAAAGCAGAATTCGTTCTGTTATAATAAAACCCCTACTAATATACGGCAAACAACGGTTTGTGATATTGCAAAATGTTATTACAGATATGAATATGTGTATAAATGTGCGAACGGCATCCATTACAGCCCATTGCAAAAGGATGTATCTACAAGCAAATACAAATATATTTGGTATGTGATTGGGGAAAATGTAGATGATAACGGAATAAAATGGGTCTAAGTCAACAAAAACTATTACTGGAGCTACAATAAATGCACAGACGTGAAGAATTAAAGTAATAGCAGTAATCATGATTCCGGTTATATCGACAGAAGTGTCTCCTGTTATCGTCTTCATGATTTCTAAAAGTAAGTTTGAGTAGAAATTAAAGAAATATTGCATTTATAATGTTTTTTTTTGTTTTGCTCCATTCGTGACGTTACCTTGATATAAAAGAACGTAAAGAGGTTGTCTGATGTTGTCGTCGTAGTTATCCGAAATACGATTGTTACGAAGCCTGGTCTCAAATAAAATTAACTTATTCAAGCAGTGTACTAAATCCTTGCCTAGCTTCAGCAATATCATATCAAATATGTTTACTGAAACAGTGTAAATGCTACCGATAACATGGATCAAGAAGAAGTGAAATGTTATATGTTGACGTATAGTTGCAGCTGTAGCAAATATAATGAAGTAGGACCATAAAATTGACATTTTAACTAAAATTGACGCAAAATAGCAATAACTTGCTTTCTTGAATACCAATTGATGTCCTATTGTGTCAAAGTATATGGTGTGATGATAACGCAATAGTTTTTTGTACAGCTTATTAGTAATCTCGGCGGATTTCCATGTTAATAT
>JAHZNE010005228.1:0-18273 GCA_027744055.1 Callyntrura sp. NNG-2020
AATGTAATGAAGGCAATGGTGGTAGTAGCCGCGCACTTTATGACAATGATTCAATACATGTTCGTAAGTACGTAATAAGGATATATGTCATATGATATCCCCTTAACATGACATGGGATAAAACATGAAAAGCAACTATTAACAAGGGATTAGACATGGGAGGTAGCGTTTAATTTCTTTGTAACAAGCACTACCAAAGAGGTAAACGTATATAATGTTTAATCCTGTGTTAAGCTCTAAGCAACTTGCAGTATTGTTTTATAAAAATTATTTTCTGTCACAATTTCATTTTTCAGCAGTAATATAAGGTCTGTCTACCTCAATGTAAAACTGTCTTCCGTAGACAATAAACAGGGTGTGATAAAACATACATAATATTCGTTTTATGAATCTTGTTCTGGATATTCAGAATGACATAGTTTCACTTGCTCATCTTTGTCCTGTTTGATGTTATCCTTCAAATCGGCAGGCAAACTAGTGAGTGGAAAATAAAATATATTTATTGCAGTTATAAAAATCATGCAAGTTTGTATAATGTCAACGTCAGAAAAATGCGTAAATCAGGTAACAATTCCTAAAGTGTATAATTTAAAATGACCTGGGTATGTGGGAGAACAGATACAGGTCACTAAACGTTATGAGTAAGTTTTTGGCCCAGTGAAAGGCGTCCGTCAATGTGGTAACATACACTTACAGCTGATCCGCTCACCCTGAGAGATCCGCTTACCACAATTAATATATTCCCTGAACCACAGAGCTGCAAATCATGAACAATGCAAAAAAGTAAGGGTTATGGTACGCGCTTTAAGTCCCATGTCAATTCCTGATCAACCATGTACGTGAAGCACTAGGAGGAGGCTGCTACTTCAAAAAATATTATTTATGTTCCAAAAAATATTTCGTAATACGTCGAACTATTCCGAAGTAATTTTGGCAGGTAATAACATCTATAATGTACCAGTGTATTATTTTTTCTTTAGCAAACATATAAGAAAAGCTAAAAGTATAGCATAAAAAAATCAGGAACCTTATGTGTCAAACATAAAACGCCTTGAACTACCTCAGTTTTAACATGGCCTTAAATAGAAGAAACAAAGACATTTTGCCAAAAGAGTTCCACACGTTTAAGACGTGTACCGTGAGACGTTCGTACCGTTCAATGTACGATACGAGTATGTGTACGATACGACAAATTTTCGTACCCAAAGTACGATCGTACACGATTTGGCCAAGACTGCTTCTCTACTACGTTTATAACGGTTTATTATCTTCCCGAGCTTTCGAGCCTGGCTCGGGGAACATAATGGCCGGCATCATGTATTGTATAGATTAAGCCATTGCTAATCTAGTTTTGGCTAATCCAAGATTAAGCTCAAATTAACAGTTAATCATGTAACATTAGCATTAATCCAGCCATTAGGATTAGCTTAAATTAAGATTAAACCTGCAAAATCATTTATTTTCGATTTTAAAGTATTTACAGCCAATCAATACTATAATATTGGTTAACTAATTGAAAGTAGAAGTATCTATGAAAATTTAAATGCTTTTCACAAGCAATTCACTAAAATTAGTTTTAAATGAGACCAGAACAGTATATTTGTAAATATATAAATTTAACCGCAATGAATAGCTAAAATTCTGTTTCCTATACATTAAACAGTAACTTGCCGCGCATTTTTGTTTTTCAATTTCGTTTCGGACCTCCATTAGCGTACAAATTAGTTGAATGCAGCTGACTTGTTCCTTTAACAGTTGAATTTGTTCAAGTAGCAGCTTCTCAGTCGGGGACTGTTAAAGTTTTCTAGCCCGCTTTGGTGGTGGTTGTGAATCGGCTTCCAAGGGTCTGCTGCATTGTCCCATGCCAATCTCCTCCGTACCATTAGTAGCGGTAACAAGTTCACTTGGTTGTTCAATAGCAATAACTATTTCCGATGTAACTGGCAGACTCTTTGATGGTCGTGAGTAAGGAAAAGAGGAAACGTGCATTTTCGGCTTGCACCTCACTTGTATCGATTCCCCCTTGAACACCTGATAAATTTCCTTCTACGATTGTTGACAAAATGGCGTTCTATGCATCAGAAAGTGTCTTAATAGCTGATATTTTTCCACCAGGTTTCCACATCTCGCGCCGATTGTTAGCTTCTTTGCCTTTAGCAGATGATTTAACATTTTTGAATTTCACCTTGACCCCATTCAATGTACAGGAACCACCTCCGGCAATATTGACCTTCTCTGCGATTTTTTGCCAGACTGCTTTCTTGCGGAGGTTAAAAACACCCGCAAAAAATAAGACGATGCCGCAACAGCCATCGCTGGTGTTTGATCATCTGTCCAGTTGGCATTTCTGCCTCGTTTTTTTAGGAACAGTGCTGGGTGCCATTAAAAGTGTGCAAAAGCAACTTGGTTTCTTACTTCAGTGGCCGGTGTTGTATGTTGAAATGAAATGGATCTTGTTGAACTGAATCCAACTCGGCGATGTACTGCTCGTCGCCTGGTAGAAGGGGGGCACGCTTCTTAATGCAAATATTATGAATAATAGCGCTTGCAACAATCAATTTACAAGCTTTTTCTTCCGTATAGCAGGAAACAGTTGTAAACAAAATTCGCCTTAATTTGTAACTTATTTGCACATAGATCGTAATCTACTCTTCCAAATTCCTATTGCTCTCTTTACGGTTGTGCGGGTTTTTATAAATGTTTTCTTTTGTAATTTCTCTTATTTTTTTCGATGGGATTCGAAAATGGTGCAAGGAGTCACGTTTCTAAAGGATATCGACTATCCTCTGACGAAATAAATAACCAATAAATTGCGAATGCTTTCAATTATATTGATAATGCAAATTTTGAATGGTATATCTTACCCAGTAGCCAGCCGTCGCCAAAATGACCTCTAGAAATACGATTTTGCGTAAAATTACTGTTCTTCCAAATAAAAGAATCGTGGCTGGAACCCGGCCACTTAGCTACCACATTAAGAAAGGAATAGTCTTGATCTACAACCACCTGACAGTTGGAGTAGTACCGTTTTCTGTTGACATATAGATTGGGGTCCTTGTACGGCGCGGTGATTGGTATATATGTGCCGTCAATTACTCCTATAACGTTTGGAAAGTTAGAAATTTCATAAAACTTTTCTTTCCTAGCCAAAAATTCTTCTATAGTGCCCCCAAATGAGATTGCTCCTGTCGTCAGTTGCAGACTGCGATTGGTACACTCCGATATTATGTCGGAAACCTTCGACTGCGTAGTGCCAAACGATGATGCTAAAACATATTGAAATGTTCTCGAACGTAGATAATTTAAAAAACACAACTTTTGTTTCCAATGGAATAGCTGATTTTCGTTGTCCTTCTAACTCAGAATGCAGCGATATCACGTCACGTACTACCCACCAAGGTAGTCCGGTGTGAATTTTAATTTCAGAATCTGAGGAGGAGAATCCTCCAGAATTTTCCGACGACGATGGTAATTTCGATTAGAGTTTTGCAGTACAAATAATGGAATTGCCATTGCAAAATTTAAATTTACAACAATGCACATTTTGGGCGATGAGACTGACAATGCAACCACATGAATAGGTAATCGTCCGATTTTCTTGAAACAAAGACCATTCCATAGAGCGTGTCAAAAAACATCTAAGTTTTTAATTAGACGATGCATTCATAATATACGGAAAACAATGACAACATTGCTAATAATCGTGCTAATAATAATTGCTAATTACAGCTCAACAGTCTGTAACTTCTAACAATCACCAACGTATTATCTCTATATTTCTGCTGATGTTCCAGCTATATATGGTAAACTACATATACACGGGTATCCGGTTCCATCGTTCGGGTCGGTTCTCAAGCTCTTTATACGTTATACTATAGAGATGCCGGATACCCAACCCCAAATATATTATAGCTTCCCGAATATGCGACCCTAAATACGTTATAGCTATCCGGATACCCTTCCCCGAATATATTATTACTACCCAGACACCATGTTCAGAATACGTTATAGCTACCGGGATACCCGGCCCAGAATATGTTATTGCTTCTCGAATATCGGGTCACCAGGACATTTTTGCACCTGGATACCCGGCTCCGAACACACTATAGGTACCCAAATACCCGGTTTAGAATACATTGTAGCTACCCGCACGCCAGGTTTAGAATACATTGTAGCTACCCGCACGCCAGGTTTAGAATACATTGTAGCTACCCGCACGCCCGGTTTAGAATACATTTTAACTACCCGGATACACGGTTCAGCATACTTTGCAACTACCCCTATACCCGGTNTTGCAACTACCCCTATACCCGGTTCAATATACATTGAATCTACCAGGTTACCCGGTTCAATATGCATTGCAACCACCCGGTTACCCGGTTCAATATACATTGCAACCACCCGGTTACCCGGTTCAATATACATCGTAACTACCCGGATAACTGGATCAATATACATTGTAACTACCCGGTTACTAGGTTAAGAATACGTTGTAGCTACCCGGATTGCCGACTTTCCAGATACTCATAGATTTGGGACACGCCGGCAACCGGGTCCTTATAGTTAGAAGATGCCCTGTGTCATACACGTTGTAGTTACCCGGTTCCTCATACAATGTATAGGCTTAGCCGTTTTATACGTTCTCATAATTTAACGATGTGTTAAGGTCTATTTACCCTTTAAATTACTTCCGCTACAGGTCTGTTCTGAGCTTATCTCATCCTTTGTATTCTGCGCACCTCTGATTCCCTATAATGTTAATTAAATGGGCAGTTAAACCGTTTCCATTTAAAAATGAAAAGGTAGTGCGCCCTAAGATTTTCAGAATATATGTTTTCAATCACGCTCTATCCGATGGTTTTTGTTTCAAGAAAATCGGACGATTTCCTATGCATGTGGTTGAATTGTAAGTTTGGGAATGCTAGAATGTATGTGGACATGCAACGTTGCTAGGAATGTTGCTTAAACACGACTTAGAAAAAATAAAATTCGCATTACTCCCATATTTGCAACGTTAAATCTAAAAGTAAATCAAAAAATGAAGAGAAAAACGAGGTTTAGTTTAAACAATCCTTTGCAGGATGGCGGAAATTGTATTGCAAAAGAAAAATAAGAATAACATTAGTTTAAGTTTGAAAGTTGAATGTATTTATGTTAAATTGATTGTTTATTTAAGTGAGAGGACATATTTGAGTATTTTATCTGATCCTAAAATGTATTGTGTACGTCAATTATTCACCATATACAAATAAGGAATTTGAATCAGTCAACGCGTTATATTAAATAAACATAACCGATTACATTTTTGTACTGTATGAAAATAGCACAATAAATAAGTTTCACACTGAGGTATCAGTAATCAAATATCAGTTGACAGTAATCATACTTTGGTCATTGGACTACACAAGCACAATTAACGAATCTATGAATGCAGTCCATGTAAGTTTCACGCGCGCAAAAACATAATAATGTGAAGCTGATACTTTTGGAAAAAGTGTTTACTTATTGCTGCACAACTACTATATTCTAAGATAATTTGTTTTAGTAGCAACCGTACCAAAATCAACTTCAGCACTGATAGAAGTGATGGGGATGTGTCTCCATCTTTTTAAGTGAGAATACATAGTCTAGAACGATTGCTTTACAAATATTGGCGAAGTTATAAGTTGGTGCCAGCAACTCATTAGAATATGCATGCAAAACATGTAATCATTACAGGTTTTAGTCGTTCCTTAATGTTACGAAATCATTGATAAGCTCTATAACGCGTCAATATTTTGCAATTTGCAAACAATTCAATATACATTTTTATTAATCAAATCCCCTACGAGGTCAACATATAAAAATATAAATTACGCATATTGATGGCAGCTTTCACATAATTTCCAATAAAATTAAATGGAGAAGAGCACTGTGCACACGGAAGCTAGCACAAGGGCTACAACAACATGTGTGTGTATATCTGAAAAAATCTTTCTATTTTGTCAACTTAATTACCCCAGGAAGGGTAAAAAATGGGTGCATTTTTTCGTTAAAATTAATATAACGTGTTATCTGTGGGTTCAAAACCAGCCATGAAATATGTAAACATGTATTTTATTATTTAAACTAAATTAGGTGTTACGAAGTATCCCCCGCTATAAATACACTAAGTCTGTTTATCTTGTCCGTTTCATGATAAACAAATAGTATATTGGAAGCCGTCAACCTCTCATATTTGAATACACATTTTGGTAACCGTTGTCTTTTTGTTCGTGTTGCATGTTTAAAAGTAGCACAAATAAACAAGTTTCACACTTGAATATCATGCGTCGACAGTAATCATAACATGAGTGTTTCTCGGTCCAACGAAAGTAGTTCATGTAATGACACGCACTCAAAAACTCCATAATATGAAGCAGTGTTTGGGGAAAGTGTTAAATTATTACGGGACAACTGCTACATTACTTGATTATTTATTTTGATGGCAACCGTGACATGGGAAATGTATATTTGATACAAGGTCTCATCAAATGCGACCGTGACCTTTACCTGACGGTTCTGTATCTACCTCCGCTTCAATTAGCACACACCGTCTAGATTAATTGCTTTATCAATATTGACATAGTATAAATTGGTGCCAAAAACTCGCAACAATATAACAATGGGATCCACGGAATAGTCGCGTCATAATGTTTTCCAATCAAAGACGCAAGAAACGATCTATCTTTTATCAAACTTTGCTTCTTCTAAACCATTAAAATGATGACATTTTCGTCAATTAAATCTATTATGAGGATCACGCCACAAAATATATTTATGCATAATACGCTCCACAAGTAGAATTGCTGCTTCAAATTTAACCACAAATGTTTATTAGCGGGACTCCTGAAAGCATGCCTTATTTATTTATTTATTCCCATTTTTATATGACATATAGAGACTTTATATTCGAGGGTGTTTTAATGCGACACATTTTTATGCAATGCATTCCTCGAAATAAGTTATAATTATCAAGTAAGTAATAAGTTATTCAATGACTAAATCATGGGTAGGCTCGTGTTGAGTAATTATGAACATAGTCTGTTAAAATGTTTATTTCCAGCTGTACCTTCGTAAAAGGGTCTCATTCAAGTCTTATTCGAAAATCGGAACAATTTCAAAGTCTGCAGTTTGTAGTTTCAAATAGAAAATTTGAAGAGAAAAAGATTCCCATATAAAAATATTCATTCCTGAAATTTATTTAGGGAACATGGATTCTTATATCAAGGCGGAAAGATACAGCAGCGTTTCTCTAAAGTTTATAGTACGTTTACTTACAGTAAAGAGATTTCAGAGGTCTAAGTGAAAATTCAGGAGCGATTTTCCTGTGAAGGTCTTTTTCCACGGGAAACAGTATTCCCGTGGAAAGTTTTTTTCCCGTAATATAATTTTCCCGGTAAATTTTCTTCCCTTCGTACGTTTTTTATTCAGGCAGGGGTTTCCCGTTTCGTTTCTTATGACCAAACCGGGCAGACAAATAAACCTTTTATTGTTTTATATAGTCCATTATATATGTTTAATGTAAATATTCCAGTTAGGGGGAGCCGAGGGGAAAATAGTCCCTGGCGCCCTGTCTGTCCCACTGGTAAATTACTTTAGTGTATAATAGCTAAACTGAATTATAAACCAAAAATGATATCTTAAGATAAAGATAAGATATGAATATATGTATGTATTTGTTTTTTGGCGGTGATAAAGTTAAGTGCAAAAGATTCCTTTGTTTCCCAGCTAATTATCTGACGTGGAAATATGGAGTGGTGGCAAAAAGAATGTATTACTACCCACCTGGTAGAGTTAATGGAGAACACGATTTTGAACGCAAAACTGGAAGCAGTTTTACAGGCAGGAAAGGTTCTCTCTAAAGTCGACTTGGATAAGCTGGTGAGATAATACAAATAAGACAATATATTAATAATGAACAGAACGTGGAAACGGGGGTATGACATTTTGGTTATGATTACAGGAGTCGTCAGGAAAGACAGACGGTAAACTAGCGGCGGTGAAGTTATTATATGACATTCTAACCACCAGAACTAATACATTCAAAGCGATTGGCAAAGCAACATTTACAACCGGTCAGAGCGGTGCTTTTCTTATTCTACTGAAAGGACTGGTCACACATATACTTCAGCTCAACCATATTGTTTTGGAGGAGGAAGCCTTGAATGACATCTTGAAGGAAGAATGTGATAAAGAAGAAACTCTGAAATTTTTTATGAACAAAACAGATAATCCAAGTCTGTTTGAAGGTCATTGGATACCTTCTGCACGAGAAGGTATTTACATTTCCAGATATATATCAAACCGAGTCAAGCTGGACCCTGCAGTTTTCCGGCAAACTTGTCTCGACATTTTTGTCATTACTGGCATCACACGGCTACAATTGAGTGAATTGGCTCATCCAAGTTCAACTACTACATCGCGAGATGTTATTCTTAGACGGAACGCGACTTCCAGATTTGTACTCTTGGAACACGCACAGGACTGGAGTAAAATAAAAGCAACATTGTCGAAACAACGGTAATATGTTCTTTTTATTTTTAAAGACCTTGCCCTTCTTCTACGCAGTGTCGTACAAGGGACGATATTATAGTTCACTATTTTAATGGCACCAATGTTGACACATTCCCGGTGTTACAACTGGGTGTATTTGCTTGTAGGTAATTTCGTCAAAGTGTTACAGATACTATGTATACGGCGTAGATATAATTGTATAAACATAATGAGTATTTGAAATCTACGTTTACAGTCCTGTTCATTGGATTCGCTTTGAGGAGATTTCGAAAGAGTATATCCTGCAGGAGTCAACGGGCTCGAACGAGTTTATATCAAAGCACGTTCCGGTGCACCTGAGAGACAAATCCCTTTACGTCTCCGAAGAGCAGTTCCGTAGTCAGATTGATGATTTCGCAAATAAACGAGCATTTTGCATTTGTGATACACCCGGAATGGGAAAGACGTGGCTGCTTGAAAGCATGATACGTGAAACCCACCATCGATCGCCCAAACGATTAATGGCTTTTGCTTCTCTCTCCGAATTTGTTAAAAGCGTCTCATCAAAGTCGGGCTATGGTGCCATCAATGAGTTGGATTTGTTGCGGTATTTGTCTCCATTTAGTTTAACGTCCTCAATCCTTTCTGAAATTATGCGACAGGAGAAAACTGACCTCGAAATATTTCTGGATGGTTTTGATGAAGTTCCCAGGGAACATGTAGAATCGACGAAACGATTTTTTCGTAACATGACGACCACTTGGAAGAAAGTCAAATTGCTGGTCACATCCCGACCTCACATGAGGAGGGAACTTGAGCAGACCCTTGGTGCGGTTGCATATGACATTTTGCCTTTCTCAGAGGAAAACCAAGTGGACTATCTGGTCGCGTTTTGGAAAGCTGCAAATGAAGAACCAGAAGAACTGAATGAAGAGAAATTAAGAACATTTGCTCTCGCCTGTCTCCGAAAGTTAAAAGAATCCCTTTCCAAAGAGGAATGCAATTTTATGGGGATCCCGCTCCAATGTCGTCTTTTGGCTTGGGTCAACCTGGACAACGCTCTACTCTATTGCCGTTATGACACGAGTAACATTGACGACTTTATTTCACCGACTTCCATGAATGACATGTATCGAAAATACTTAGAGAGAGGCATGAAGAAAGCGCGCCTTCTTCAAAACTTTGAGACGAGTGAAGTTCTTTCCCATTCCAAACGCCCTAAATTGTCACATGATTACTCAGCACAGCCCCAGGATAACACAGGCAATGAGAAAATGCTGAAAGCTTACCACGTGTGGAAGGCACTGCAGCTCCTGTTCCCAGATCTGGCGGAGGATTATTTCCAAGAGCAAAATTTGCCCGAGCGGAGCCCAACTGCGCAAGTTCTGGCATGTGGAATCTTGCAAGTTTCAGCAGGAGATGAGCTGAATACCGACGGTGTAACATTCTTACACCGCACGTTTGCGGAATACTTTGTCGCTGAGTTGTTTGCCGAAGTTGTCGCTGGCGATGTTACATTTAAAAATGATGATGCCTCCAAAAAATTTATGAAAGCTTTTGTTACTGACATATTAGGTGCAGATTTGGATGACTTTTCTAAAACGTTTTACTCGAAATATTCACGTATAAATTTTGACGAGTTCAAATTCAAGAACCCGGAATTGGTCAATTTTCTAGATGCAAATTTAAGTAGACTTACTCTCGATTTCATTTCGGAGGATGTGGCGTTATCAGTTTTAAATTTTATGGAGAAGGATACCCTCTGTCCCATTTTAAGCTCAAGTATCCGCTGTCGTTACGTGGGGGTTGGGAGATTCATAAAATTGGTACTCTGTCGAGTAGACGAGGGTTCATCCACGGGTAAAAAAGACAGAATAAGGAAGCTCATCAGCTATTCCGAGTACGTCGCCATAGAACAACATTACCGTGACACTTACTCCCACGACGATCATTTCTGGACGTGCATCACTTACCTGGCTCTTGCAATGGAGTATGCCAACATGGCTATGGTAGAAGAATTATACAGCTTGTTTCGCGAATGTATTAGAGGAGAACTTGCACGACATTTGTCCCCGATTCCCAGCGGAGAGAAAGTCTCTGATACTCTTTTTGCGCAGATGTGACTATTCACTCATTGAGTTCTTTGCTGATCGAATCCCTTTCTCTTTTCATTTGCACTTGAAGGACACCATAGAGAAAACGTTGGACCATAGTTTTGAAGATGTCACCACTTTGATTGATTGTTTGAAACAACTAAAGCTGAAAGGCCAGTCAATCCTGCCCGAGAAGTATGGGGAGACCATCACAAAAACTCTGTTCTCACGGCGTGTTCACATAGAGATCATCAAATTTCTGGTTCAAGAAAGAGCCGAGTTGAAGGAAATTTTCTCCGACGGAGAAAATCTTCTGCGGCATCATTTTCAATTTTTGGGAGCAGAGGATTTCTGTGAGCTTTGTCGATTCTTAGTTGATGATGCTGAAGCCTTTGATCTTTTTCCGCCCAAGTTGTCCCATTGGGAGGACACCCTTCCAAAAATAATGAGAAAAATCAATGGCGTCACTTTACACAAGATTCTGGGGGTACCGGGAGTGAAATTGGAGGGGCGCGATGAGAAAGGAAATAACTTAATACTTGCTGGTATAAGCAATGGAGGACACTTGGAGACAGTTCAGGTTCTGATACAGCATGGAGTTGACCTTCATCAAAAGAATGACGGCGGTAGAGGAGCACTTCATGTGGCGGCAGCAAATGGAAACGTTGACTTGGTACAGTTTCTCCTATCCAGTGGGGAATCCTTGGAGGACCAAGATGAGGACGGAAATACTCCGATTCTTCTCGCGAGTGAACATGGACATCTGGCTATGGTAAAGCATTTGATGTCCCAAAATGCCCACATTTTTGCCATCAACAAAACCGGCGACAACATCGTCCACAAAGCGGTATCCAGTGATATTTTTACGGAAGAGAATGCGAAATTGTTGCATTACCTCCTCTCTTTAAATGAGGTACACATTCTTTTTAAAAAACGAAACGGTTCGACTCAAAATATTCCAACTGGAGAGACCCCTGTCAATATTATAATTTGCAAGAAATACTACGAAAAACTAGGAGCTATTGAATGTCTCGTTCGTCTACCCGCATTTGTTTTGGAGAAACACGAGAAGAACGACCTGTTTCTGTGGGCAATAAAGAGCTGTCAAAATGTGGAGATGTTGAAGCTTCTTATCCAAAAGGGCGCCAACGCTTTTGCTATCAATGATAAGAAACAAAGCTCCCTTCATCTCGCAGCCGAAGCAGGCAGTCTTGAAGTTGTGCAGTATTTGTTATCCTTGGGACTTCCCCTGGAGCAACGGGACGAAAATGGAAGTACTCCTCTACTTTCTTCCTGTGCGAACGTAAAAATAGCGCAATCCTTGATTTTGCAAGGGGCAGACGCATTCGCAGTCGACAACGGTGGCAACAACATTGCTCATAATATCGGTGGAATTTTTAGCCTTTCAGCAGGGGAGTTCAAACAGGAGGACTATCAGAATTTTTTCAGCACGAAAAACAAAGCGGGCAGGACGCCACTTCATGCGTGGATCTTTAGACGTGTTCCCCTTGACTCAGAGACAATAAAACAAATTATCAACACTACATGTCTCGACGTCCATGCAGTCGATGAAAAAGGCGCAACAATGTTTTGGACTGCAGTAGCCAACAATTTCAAAGTGGAGGTAATAAGGTGCTTACTTCGTCATGTTGCCTCTGAAAAAGTCCTGCGTGAAAATATGCTTGACCATCAAGACAACGAGGGAAATACTGTGCTACATTTGGCAGCCGGTAATTGTGAATGGGCGGCCATGGAATTTTTGATTTCGGAAGGTGCAAACGTCCTTTTAAAAAATCACGCGGGGGAGAACATTGCTCACACAACCATCCGCCAACTGTGCAATCTGAAGCGTGGTTCCAAAATGACGCTTCTAAACTTAATTGAATTACCAGATGGCCCTGAACTTTTCAAAACGACAAATAATAAAGGGCAGTCCCCTTTGCATCTGTGGATTAGTGAATATGATCATTTCAGTTTTGTGATTGGGGAGGATTTGGATCGAAATGATTTTGAGATGCTGTTAAGAAAATCTGGGGTTGACGTAAACAAGACGGACCACGAAGGAAATACCATGCTCTTATCCGCACCAGAGGAGTCGCCAGATCTTCTCATTAAATGTTTACTTAAATTCGGGGCAAAGCGTGAAGACATCAATAAATAAAAAATAATAATAACTTTATATAACTATTAGTGGCAGCAGAGACTACTATAGTAGCAGTCAGTGTGATGATTTAATATATGCTCTCCCTCTATTGGTAGAGCTGCCCCTGCTAAAATGCGAATGGATACTCGCGCAAATATGTTGCAGATATATAACATAAAATTATCTTTGTAGTCGTTTTCAGATTAAACAAATTAAGGTACAGATAAGCTTATACATGTTTTGTGAAATTTAAAAGTACGTTTTTCTTGACCTGCCGGTGTTGTGTGGTGTTCAGAAAAAATAATCCTCCAACTTCACATGTCCCCACTTTTACTAATGCAGATATTTAACTTGTCCATTTATAGGATTACCTTATTTTATGCTATTACTTACTTACCAGAAACGTCAGTTGAAGGCAGCATCCAGTCTCTAATGAAAAATATTCAAGTTTTAAATTATGCACTAATTAAGGGGCATCATACTTTCTCAGTTAACATCAACGTGACCTTCAACCTTCAATATGTAGCAGTTTATATAGTAGTATACAAAAAATTCGGTTACACTGAAAACTGAATGCCTAATGAGAAATAAAATAAACTATCTTAGTTTGTTCATATTATGTTTTTGTGTTCACATTAAGTATTATGTGGAATGTAATACCTGATTTACATCCATCGGGGATCAGTTTGACATTGTATTCATGTTTTAAAATCCGATCAATGTAAATACATCAAGTGCTGGATTGCAAGGGTTAGCATCGTACTAAATATATTCGATTCATACTCACATAGTTGGAGCAAGGAACAAGAAAGACGCCACACTCATACGTATATATATTATATAAACAACAAAAAGGTCGGGGTTACTTGTGTATCATATCATTTTAACTCGCCTTTGGTTTTGACAAGATAAATATTGTGTAAAAAGCATGCCGAATTTATCTGAGATAAGAAACTACAGATTTGCATTACTCAGTCTTTCGTCCAGTAATTATAAAGATCCTTCACAAGCTTGAACTAGTAACCCGTAAATCTTTGGTTCCAGAAACTCCTTCAGCACCTGCTGCTTGCCAGGAACATTACCATACAGTCGCAACTTTAAAATTGATCAGTTAATTATTTGTAATTGTAATTGGAAGCTATAAATTAAACCAAGGATTAGTGACAGCTTAAAATCAGCCTGTACTACATAATCTAACCGTTTACAGATAGAAGACAAAATAAAATGCCATATCAGAATATTCATATTTTTGGTACCCAACACCATCACTTTAAACTGAACCTGATCAATCGGTATCGGTATTGTTTTCAAAGTTACCTGTTCCAGACCCTCCACGTACAAACTAAGAAAAACCCACTGTGGTTACCTCCATAACGTATGCAACGGGGTGTACAAGAAAATGTTCTGCTCAATGTTAGTTATGCCAACACCCATTCACTATTATAAGCCCTGATCGTGTATCGCTGGACACCATGTCTCCCCAACGTAATGTTACATATATTATCCAACAATCCAACTCTTACTTATTACCGTAACGATGCTCAAAAACTGCCCGAATTACAGAGCTTCGATTAGATCGAAACATATACGATTTTGAACTTTTTACTGATTGAAAAATATATATTACCGTTCTCGTTTTAAATCGAAGTTCGACCTGAGTTGAAAACGGATGCGCATGTGTATAAGACCTTTATATAAATTAGATAGAAAGATAGGATTGGCGTTCATGCGTACATCGATATCCGATAAGTAAAAGTCGGGACTCCGGTTCCTTAGTTGACACATAATTTGAATTTGTGTCTTTTCACTTCACTTTCATTTCACTCTTTATAGACAGAAGAATCAGGTAGGATATAAGGGAAACGCTTATTGACGGCCTTCTCTTTCAATTTTTAAATCTAACACAGAATTTCGTATTTAATCTCTGGCTCAGCTAGGATCCTAACTTTTCCAGATGATATACGATAATTTCTGGAAAAATAATTTTATTCTCTGGAAAATTAATTATTTGATCTGGAACAATAAATGAACCCAGATTTATTCCTTTAAGAGAAAAATACGTACCATTCCTGACGTCGACAGTTGCCGCACAATCAATTTAGTATACACTAACTTACAGACCTAGTCGAGATAGACGCTATCTCGAATGATGCATGCTGGAATATTTTATATAGAAAACATCATTTGCCAAAATTATTTTACATAAAAAAGTTTAGCTATTCACGTGTCTTATATGAATATAAACTAAATGTAATTATTTCAGAAGCTGCCACGAGCATCCCCTTAAACTACATGCCAACCAACTCAAATCCTTACGAAAATGTGTTCCATCATCCGATAACAGTTGTGACATGCCCGCGTTTCAAAATTTGGGTGCATAAAAATATTGAGCTCAGACGTATGTAGTGCATTATTAATAGTACTGAGTACTGGAGTTAGGCTATTGTAAGCCAAAGCCAATGCCATAAAAAAGTCGAATGAATCCATTCATCCGACTTTTGGATTTGGATAACCATTTAATAACGCATTACCCTCATCAGACGTGGTAACGCGTATCCACGCAGAAGTCTCTACTTGAAGAAAAAGCAAGTGGTGCGCAGCGCAATATCCTCCGATCCTGAACCGACGTACTTGCGACAATACTAGAACCCAACAATTAAAGTGCTGGTTGCCGGTATAGTGCGGTGCCGGTAGGGAAGAGCCAATTACAAGGAAGATCTGTCCACTGGATGATGGAAATTGTCCACTGGACAAAAGTGGAAATGTCCATCGTCTTCGTTGGACAAAAAGCGGGCAAAACACTTTAACAACTGGTTTGGGGCATTGTTATACATATAACATACATGCATTACATATTATTATCCGTTTTGTCCATTTTGTCCATTTTGGACAAAAAGTGGGGTGGACAGTGGACGTTTATCTTCTTTGGACAATTAGTCCCCCTGATGAAAATTAAAATACTGCCGTAATCACAGTTTCTCCGTTTTAAATTAAAAATATTCGGACAAAAAATAATTTTTGATGACCTTCCACAGACTCACAAGTTACGCCTACGCCCACTGACTGTTATTTACAAAAAATGTCAAGCTCCCCCAGTCGTCAAGTACACATTTTGCATAAAAATGGGTTTCCGATCGACACTACTGAGAATTTAATAATTCAGCATTATGACATTGAATGGAGGATCAATTATGTTTTTCGTGTCATAGATAGTGCCTCCCTCCTGGAATTTAAGCGTATCTGACCTCCAAACACATCATCATTCCATGCATTTGAATTTATGTTTAGCCTTTACTATGTAGGAATTGTAGGGCTTCTTGCCCCGTTTCCCAACCTTGTAAAATGTGAAAGTTGACTTCAGCAAGGTTAAACTCCATGCATCCACAATCCACACAGTTTGCGAGCAAATGTAAATCTGGTATAGATGCAATGCACCATTGCGATGATGCCATGACCAGAATGTACTTACGATTACGGGAACTCTCGCTTCGCTCGATTGCAAGTTGCAACGTAAACAAAACGTCATGTCCGTGTCTACATCTTCAGCTGGCGAGGAAAGCAGAAAAATGAGAAATGCATGTTTCTGACTGCAAGTGACGTTCAGTTGCCCTCTCGTTGCTGTCGATGGGTGAATAGTGGTTTGTAGTTAGTTCACTTTAACTGCTGTTATCCCCAGAGCCGTAGCTTCGTTTTTTGGGATCTGGATACAAGATCAAGGGGAGGGCCCGTTTATAAACATTACAATTTGTATTTTTATAAATCTCAATTCTGGTAAAACTTGACACTCCTCGTAGCAATAACCTCTATGCAACTCTGCTTTATACTCAGGGATAACTCATCCGGTAGGATTCGAAGTTGAGACTCCTCAACTGCTCTACTACTCTGACACTACAAACTATACTTCTCTAAATAACCGATGCAATAGCACCGCCATTATATGATGAATCTAGTGAGACTTCCGTTCACGCATGTGTTAATCCTTCCACTTATTATTTGTAATTAGATAATTACAAGTGACACACATAATATAAAAATTGAAATTGCATTCATTTTAAGATTATGATGTTGCTGCTGTTTCTTTAAACTCTACTAACATCAGTATTTTATTTGTGAACACCGTCTTGTATTCAAAACAGCAGATTGCACCTTTTTATGGTTTCTTGTTTTATTAATAAATTTAAGAACTCCGCTTTACATAATTCACCAACAGGTGTGCAAAGTAATTCATTGAAGTGCTTACCTAGTTCCATTATAGAGTTAGGAATAAACTGACCATTATAAAGAGTCTATGCGTGTGATAAATGTATTTTTCAGGGAGGATAAAGCACACTTATGGGCTCATAATCACTATAGGGAATATCGGCAATGGAATGTCAAAATTAGTTAGGATGAATGAAATATCATAAAGCTAGGTAACCTATGCGATATAAGTTAATTAGTATTTAGTTTTAATAAAAGTTTTATAGTTTCAGGTTGACCTTTAGTCGTTGCTGCGGAAAATGTGATTCCTAATAACATCTCTTTTAAAATATTTTCAGTAAAAGGGCAAAATTGTTTAAATTTGTTTTAGTATATTACCATTTGCAAGTTTTAATCCAACCACATATGCATTTAAGCATTTTTCGATTCTCCTAAACTAAGGTCAAACGGAACTATTATATATACCTATTTTACATAAATAAATAAATAGAAGTGTGCATTCTGTCCCTGCTTCCTGTATTTTGTTCAATTGTCCAAAAGTATTAAAGCAACAGCATTATTCATAACTTCATCCACGTATTTGAATACGGTGAGATATTCAATGTAGAATGCACTTCCAACATATATCCTAAACCCTCTTACAGACTTTGCAAATCGACGCCAACATTTTTTCTCCTTCACGGTACTCCACTTGTGAGTATTCCTCACGGTCCAATGGCGCAGTAAACTCGAAGAAAATTCGTTCACTTGAGCGCATTTCTTAAACACAACGACATTTCCAAACATCGCCATCACTGTCGCCGTGGCATACTTGAAAGCATGTATGCCATGGAGTCGCACCGCCCCATAAATTGCCAAAGTACACAACAAATTGTTGTACATGGAGTATACGGGCACTAATGTAAATTGGAATGTTGACAACCACATTGCATGTAGCGTTTGAAGTTCTCGCACAACAAGGATGACATCATCCGTGTTGGAAAATTGCTTCATTCTAGGGAGCAAAAAAGCTCTAAAATGCGGAACAACGGATTAGAAAGATTTGTGTATTGTAAATGTTACCTTAATTTTTGTAGAATTAGGAAATGACTAGACATGTATCCGGTGAGGTGAACCAGCCAGTTTAAAAGTATTTGAAGCTAGAAAAAATTCATCTTTATTAAAATTGATGGAAGAAAACAGTATAACGCCATGTTAGTGTTACAGAACGTACCCAATATTGACAGTAGAAATGGAGTTGAATTACCAGGAGCATTGACTTTGCAATTGTAGAAATATCAGCAGGATTATCAAATGTACTTATGTATGGTTCCGGTTTTTTCC
>JAHZNE010005229.1:0-109022 GCA_027744055.1 Callyntrura sp. NNG-2020
TTCAAATTCCTTTTCGTTTTCGAGTTATCGCGCGTACGGCCGGCCGGCCGAATATCTACGGACACGAAAAACGATCCCAATAGGAAGTACTTACAGTACTACCTAATAACATACACCCATTCCACCACATAAACACATACAGTTTCTCGGATTTCAATATAAAATAGGTTTTAGGAAATTTGCAAAGTTACGTCTGCCAAATCTCTTTTCTATTTTTTTCGTGTAATTTACCTGTACGTAATTTAGGAGGTATGGTACTTGATTAACTTATACCAACTTATACACCCACGGGTACATGTTGTATAAATACATGTGTACCAGTACGAAGTTTGAGCGTTAGTTTTTATGCTAAAATTCCAAGTTTAGTTACTATTTTCTAGTTCCGTATTAGTCTCTGAGTTATCGTAACTATAACAGACCTTGTGAAATACACACACACACCGCGGGACCATGGGTAACACTGCATGATTTTATTTGTAAGACTAAATAAGAGAGGAAACCCGTACCCGTAATTTATTTTTGAGAATTTGGCTACTTTGCGTATCATGTTGCACGTACTTGCACCAATCTCTCATATAAATCAGTTTGCTTGAAAATAGAAATATGATATGACAACTCGGGTCCTTTTTTGCTGTATTGTCCTTTAAGAATTTTTTTGTGAACCTACCTGAACATTGGAACACTCACTTTTCACAGTCTTCAACTTGTGCAACCACATTCTTAAGTACTGTCGACTGTCGACCGTCGCCGTATCTTGAATGTTTCTCTAGATGCGCATACTCACGATCATGCGACCATACAAAGTTTCTGAATTATGACGAGCAAAAAACTTTAGAAAAATTACACTTACACTAGTATATAGTACAAGTAACGCTATGCTGGAACAACAACATATTTTAACAACATATGACTTCAGTTCGTCGTGAGAAAAGTTCCACTCACAATCAAAATTCGACAGAACTACCACGGCACAAGTCAACTATACGATAGCTCAGAACAAAACAATGAAAATTGGTGATCCACCATCCCACCATCCCAACATGTATCAAGGACATAATGTAACTAGTGTTCCAAAATGCGTATTTAGGAAAATGATAAACCACAGATTCTAAATATGGCATTGACAATTATTGGGCAATAGTATCGTGCATGCAGACGAAGAAGCAGCAATTTCATAATGTCATAGGCTTTCGTAACTTAATTCGCATATACTGTGGTACAAAAGCATGACAGTGGCTTGAAGCAAAAAAACATAATGAAATATAATTAAATTATAATAGCATTTTTCTATCTTGAACCCAACACGATAGGGAAGGGAATGCTATTTTAGTTCTAAAATGGTATAAAATACCTACCTGATTTCAAAGAATGTTCGAAAACGCGCACCTAAAATCCATTCAATGTTTAACGTTCAAAAATAACGTTCCAGACTCCCAAGTTTGTGTAGCTCGTGTAACGCTCCATATTAAGCTAATAGCCAAATTAAATGCACAGCTCTAAAAGCATCAATTATTTGTCCACGGTCACGACAACAGAGTTTAAAGTTTCTCGACACCAACCTACCCGTTGTGTTGCATTGCCATGCTCAGTTCTTGCTCTTGTGGTATCCAACCAATGTGTAAATGAAGAAGAATTTTCAAATTACACTGATTTACTATGCCTGCCAGGAATCATTTGCAATAGGCATTAGGCATAAACATCTTTCAAGTAGTAAGAGCCATCCTTTTTTTAAATAGTCACTGGCTAAATTTCCTACTAAATGGCAGACTGACAATTTCATAAATTTTTCAAAAACCTAGGTCATCATATTATAATAACCCATTTAAATATATCACACGTTTTTTCAACTTGTCCACTTCTAAATGTATGAAATGGTGTTCTGGTTCTTTCTAGCCCATATGAGCATGTCAGGGTTTAAACTTATTTGCGGAAACGATGAATGTTGTTATTATGCCAATACTAAATGTAACCACCTAATCAGACAGGCGACATCATTACCATTACCATTTCGTCATGACAGACGTAAAACATCAAATTGTGACCACAAAACGATGCTATATTTATTATTATTATTATTATTATTATTATTATTATTATTATTATTATTATTATTATATTATTATTATTATAGTAGTAGTATTTTCCAAGCAATTGCAGCCATGTGGAAATGTTACTAACATTATTTTAGTAACCCTTAACCGATACTGACAAAAGTTGTGTGGTTAGCTTATAATACAAGATTTAATTAAACCCATTGCACCAAGCCTATACTATGCGAAAAATCCCAAAATTAATTGAGTGTTTCACAAAACGTTTAAATAACCTCTCCAAAATGTCTTATTAGTAATTAAGGAAGGAAGGAGTACGAAATAATTTTAAAATTGAGATTTTTTTGCGACTTTCCGACTTGTGATCAATACTTAAAAACAATTTTCGAAACGATAGTATTCGACGGTATATCGACAATCGACAAGTCAGCATATAATTGTGGGCAATTCAAATGTTGAATACGCGTAGCGGTATAATGCTTTGGGCATTGTACTTAATCAAGAATATTTATTGTTATAAGCACAAGACTTTTTTTAATTTTTGAACAGTAAGCAGTGGTTCGAAATGGCTTCCTCGAAACAGGACATCTATTCCTACGCGTGGCAAAAGAGGGGTGTAGAAGTGATGATTAAACAAAGTCATCCAGACATCAAATTAAGATATAAATCAGGCGTAATTTGGGACGTTATTGGAGAAAAGTTGGTCGTGCTCCTACTTCAGGAGGTTAAAACAGTCAACGTTGGACGTGACCAGTTACGTTCTACCGTCCCCAGTGTTGGCGACCGAGTGATCGTCATGGGTACGGATATGAGTGGTGCCACAGGAGTCCTCAAAGCCGTGGACAGCGGTGATGGCATTGTTTCTATCCAAGGAATTATAAAATATTTTCCGCTCACCTTCCTAGCTAGAATTGTCGCATAAAAAATTAGATTGTATTGTTAATAAATAAAAATTTGTAGCTTTGAAAACTGTTCTTCCCTTCTACACATACTATGACGTAAGATCTATCTATCACACCACTGTAGTCTATTTTATTCACATTCATCTACCAGGTTTCATCAAACAACACATGTTTGGATTTCCTATTGTAAATGTGCTAGATGTGGTACCATGCTGCGTCAGCTACAGAAGCTCTAATGTACCAAGAATGAATGACAACTGTAATAATTATACGCAATTCACACAAAAGCATCATACAAGCCTTGAACCCTTGCTCAACTGGACACTGTGATAGACTTCAATGGATTTAATTCTTTTTACAATAGAGAAAATTCAGCTCAGTAAAGAGACACGGCAATTGGAATATACGAATGGATGTAGTAATATGAAGATACAAATACAAACGAAACGGAATATTATCAATCTATTACGGTATTGGTAATATATTTCATTTTCTTTAACTAAGCTAAAATGACCCACATATTCTTCGAAATGCTGGAAATGACAAAACAATCACAGCACAGCTACGGTGAGCCTACCTCCGCGCCATAAAATCATGCATGCAAATGCAACATATAGTTAGATGTTCATAACATGAAGCACGAAGCCATTGTGAAACTCCAGGTCCAGAACCTCTGTCCTTATATTACATCTAAAAGTAAATTTCTGAGAATCAATTTAATTCTTACGCATGTTTATTGCGTTTACCTCTGTTTTTGACAGTTCTTTAATGGTCTCGTTACTGTTCGGGAGTATTCCTCAATTAACAGTCCTCACATTCAAGGTTGTCGCAGGGAGAGACAGCACAAAATAATATATTTACGTTCTGGTTGAAGTAATAATACAAACTATTGTTTTCCCTAATAACGACGACCATTATCGTTTTATAGTTTTGTTTTTGACGATGGAAGGTACACTGTGCAGTGCTTGAAAATATAATCTCTTGTCTGGGGTGACAGGGTTTATGAATCATGACGACTGGTTCCAAAATGATAGAAACGTTGCTTACCATGTGCTTTTGTATTGAATCAGTCGCCCTCACGATAATTCGATTTTTTTCATCGAAGCTTAAATGGAACAGGTCACAGGTGCGGCTTATGGTGTTACAAAACAGATCCTAGTGTTTAAATATGCTTTACCATTAATTCATTTTTTGTAATTTAAGCATAAATGCGTGTGCTTACGTCATCATTTATCATTATTCTTATGTTTTCATAATAATTAAATAATTACTGCAGCCGCCGTGCAATATTGTATTTTTATTACACCTGTAATGTAACACGCCAGATCTTTTTTTGATACAAGTGCCAACCAATACCACTACCGGCAACATGAGGAGTAGATATATTTGAAGGAATAATGTCATAATGGGAGTAATATATGCAATTACAGTTGCAACTTATAACCAACCTCGTAAATCTCATGAACATTTCCAAACCCAATAATAACGACAGGAAAACGGCCATCCATGGTCATTTTTAGTACTTCCTAAATGTTTGCGTATATATTGCATTGCGTGTTTAACTTGCTACATAAGTGCACACTTATTTGAAGCGCTCTCTACTCCACCCACACATCAAGTTGCCTCTCAAAACACTTAGAACAGAAGTGACTATTTATAAACAGTGTGTGAAACCAAAACTTTTGAGTCGCATGCCAACCTGTAATTTCATTTTCATTAAAATCATCCACTAACTGTACGCGTACGTACTCACTGAGCACCAAACACATTGCATGGTAGACATCATGCCAATAGTGCATATTAATTTTTCTTCTTTCCGTTTTGCACAGTTGAGGGTAATACAGGTACTGCAGCATATAAAGTGAATCATACGTAAAAAAAACTCATTCATTGCATGCATGATGATATGATGAATGCCACCATCAATGATTGAATTTCGTTTTTCTTAGCACTTCCTGTTCGAAGCATTATTAAGGCCAGGACGATCAAGAATTAATTGCAAATATAGTCTACGTAGTCTTTTTAAATATTTTTAACGAATTAACAACCTACTCGAAATATATGGACAATACCTAACAAATCTTGCTAGTGCAAGTTTAGGACAACCCATTATAAACTTGCGGCATCCAAGTTATATAGTTGCAAAGTTTGAAATGTATGGGCATCTAAGAAAAATGTATTTCCCTTGAAATAGTAAAAACGGTTAAATTCATAAACGACGATAATGACATCAAAATGAATATACACTTCATTATCCTGTTAAAGATAAACAGTTAATGACATTGAGCAAAATGTGAATGTGTGAGAACCTAAGAAATCCGACGTGTTTCTAGTGACGATGGGATGCTATACTTTGAAAGTTCAAATTAATTTTTATTACCATTAGAATCAAGTTTAACGGATCGTAAAATGAAAGGTACATATGCATATAAAAGTAGAACATGTTGAACAAAATGTGCACAAAGAAACTAAATATAAATGTAGTTAAAAATACGACAATGCATGAATAAGGTTGTAGAATGGCACCGTAATTTTAAAGAAACTTTTATTTTTATTTTCTTTACCTAAAAACGGTATCTCTGGTGTCTTGTATTTTCTTATGGTTCTAACAGTTGAGGATGTGTAAACTGTAGGCGTGTGAAAACAAACCGTTTAAAAAATAGAACTACACTATGCTACCAATCTGTCAGGTTTTACGATTGTCGTATTTTTTGCAATCGAGACGAGGCCCCGGTATTTGGTTTTGAGTTGAGGGCAGAGAAGTGTACATCTCTAAAAAAAACAAGGCTGGATTCCACTATTTCACAAAAAACTCTCGGAAGGGTTTCGCTACAAACACGGTACACGTGGTGAGGTTCTCAATATCATCACGATAACCATTCACTAACTGCTCACGTGTATCGCTGATAACACAATTTCAACAAAATTATTTAACGCCTCTTTGTCGATGGTGAATAAATTTTCCATGGGCTAGTAGATTCACCCCCACTTCTAAATTCGATTAATGGCGTGAGTTACGCAAACTTGTGTCCGCTGAGCCACCACCACTTTTCACTCGTAAAAAACTTGTGATGCCAAACTGGCTTGCGAATCTTGCGATACTAGCTGAGTCGATGATGCCGCTTCTTACATGCGCCAAGTCAATTTCGTTAAAATGTTTTCCGCTTGTGTAAAACAACAGAGACGGAGGACAGGTTACAATTAGTGGGCACACATCAATAGCTGTCAATTTACCAGCACAGCACAAAGCACAATAATACTTACTAATGACTAAGCGTTAACCATCTACTAGCTCTGCTGCCACTCCACTAGACACTATATAAAAAGGCATGAAAGAATTCATGAACCTAATTTTGCCTTTATACTAGCGATGCCATTTTATTCCTGTTTTACTACATGACATTATTACGACAAGATTCACTATATTTCTTGATGACAATGCATTGACTTTCCCCTTTGCAATAGCAGCAATGAAGAGCGACATGTTCGCTTATTTTTTTCGCTACTAACCATTAAAGTGGGGGACGGGGAAGACCCCAAGAAAAAGTAAGAAATAACATGCTTGTGTACACGTTGAGGGTAATTTAACTGTGAAAACGTAAAAGTAAGATCGATGTCTTCACTGATTTGATGCTGCAAATTGCAAGCAACAGGAAATCCTGAGATTCGTCAAGCCACATTTTCAAAAGTCATTAAATCAACGGCAACGAATGCAGAAAGTCTTCTTTAATTTTACTAGTACAGAAGTGGTAGTGGTGCAGGCAACTGCAAAGTACAACAAGAAGTTGGTTCACACTAGTACTAATACACACTTTGCACAAATAGTTAGTCGCTCATGCAGGAAAGCACCTGCTTCTTTGTGAAATAATGTTATTAGGTCAGTGGCTATGTACAATAAAGAAATCTTCGTCGTCATAGCAGCGTCATTCTTGCAACTGAAGAACTGAAAAAAGATACAACAGCAGCAACAGCGGTAGTAGTAGTAGCACAACGAAATATTATCCTTATTACGATAAACAGCAGCAGCGAATAGTGGATGTGGAGGTAGCAGTATTTTGTGATAGCGCCATCATCATAACAAATGTGAATACAGAAATTACTTGGGTTTACACTAAACAATTGCACGTAGTGGCGAGATGAAGCTGGTTGATGATTTCGTTCATTCATCATTGTTGTACAGGGATTTTGTGTTATCGCCGTGGCACTCGTCGTGATGGTTTGCTGGCTGAAAGTCCCTTTTGCCTACTTTGCATTGTGTTTACACACTTGGCTATTATTTACTCATTTTGAATCACAGACAACCGTCGCAATTGGTTACAGGTAAGAGAAGATTTAAAGAAGAGAAAAGCTGTGATGTTAATTAATCCAAAGCACTGCATACTTTATACAGATCTGCAGAAACTGCATACGAAATATGAATATTTTTGTTTCTAATGAGAGAGCAAGAGAGAGAGAGAGAGGAGAGAGAGAGAAGACAAGAAGCGCGATGATGTACGTTGGTCTGCACCTGCAAATTCGCACAAACAAACACATTTATGCATTCATCGTCCACAACTTGTAAATGCGGTACTGCGGCAGCGCAGTAAATGCCTTTTCGTTTGCTCATGAAGAAAACTATTTTAAAGCGTTGATTCATTCAACGCGTTTAATTGCTTTTATTTCATTTTAGTATTGCAGAAACTACTAATAAATTGTTTTTTAAACAGAACCACAATTGCGCACGATAGATCTTTTTATGTTTCATGCAACACAGAGAGTAAATATAAAACAAAAAGTAAATAAAGTTGTAGGAATGATAATCATAAGTAAAAAACTTGACAGTTTAGCCTACAGAGTATGATAGAGGTGTACATGTTTCTTGTATGTACACGCAGCGCAGGAAAAAGTTGTACTTTTTGTAGTTGGATTGTTCAATAAAGTCATGCAAAATAATGACCGCACTCTGGTAATGTACCTCAAACTACGAAGATTAGTATTAACTTGTTGCAATTTAACTTTCCCTTTTTCGCATATCTTGTTTTTTGTTACACATGTGAGTCTCTGTATGTACATTTTTCTTATGTGGTGGATCTGTGTTTACGTTTTGTTCTGTGATGTCTGCGTGTACGCAATCAATAAAAGGCTAGTAGTACAACTTGCATGATGGTAAGAAAGGAGCTCAATACAGGGGTACAAACAAGCTGCTGGCAAAATAAAATAGTGCAGACTGAATATAGTGGCCAGCAGAGCTGGGCAGACTCCCGGTGGCTGCTGTCCAAAACAAGGTCACCTGAGGAGTGAGGACCCTTGTTCTGAGATCAGGTCGATGATCGTTCAACTCAGATCAGGTCAAGGGGCGTTGTTCTTAAGTCCCGTCTGTGACTGTTGTCCTGAGGTCAATTCGGTGGCCGTCGTCCTGATATAAGGTTGGGTCTGAGATTACGTTCAAAGCCAAAATCAGTGATTTTAAATCACGCCCCAGTGACCTTGTGAAGTAAGCCAACGTCTGTCGCCGGTCAGCTGAGATTAAGTCGGTGACCTGATGGCCTTCGGGTACCAGAGGCATGCCCAGCTCTGTTGGCCAGTGTCCCAGTCACACAAAGCAATGTATGTATATGTTTACAAAACTTTCCCAGTAGCACCATCACCATTTCATGTAAAAAAAATTATCTCAAGTACGAGCCATGTGCCATATATTCATATTCGCAGTATTTTGAGGAATGAGTACACATGAAAAGATTATGATTGGAAGCGAGAATTTGACTTCATGTGCATAAAACTGACAGTAAAATGAAGAAAATGACCAGGACGGAAAGACGGAGACACGACACGAGCCGTAATAACCTCGTCCGAGTTATATTAGGATTACACAGTGTGGCACACATGTTTAGATGTAATTTTATTTAAGCCCGTAAATACATTTTAATGCTCTAGGCTTTAAAACAGTTGAGTTGGCAACAGAAATAACTTTCGAAAGCTTCCTCTTTCTTGTGAAACGGAAAAAGCATTTTCATTTGTAGTGACAGCGCTGTGAACTCGAGAGTTCGGCAATGGCATATTGTGCATTAAGCAAAGCAATGTAATGGAAAGACTGCGCAACCAAAGCTCATTTAATAACCACGCCATTTCATACTGAATGTCCGGATTCCAACGTTGGATTACACAATGTTGGTGGCCATGACCGTATTCTGCAACTCACCCACATCAACATTCGTAACAACAAAATTATTGATGTGACTGACAAGACAACTCAATAGGTATTCTCCCTTCTAATTAGCACAAATGGTTTTCTATCAAGCTTTTGTGTATAGCGTGAAATTATGGCGTGGCACGACGTGCTACAAGTGCAAAATGCAACTGTAGTCCGGGAAAGCTATGCAAAATATATTCAGGCTATCACTAATTTGGGTAGTTTAAACTTAAACACAACGTACCGTTCATTCTCCGACACTGTCCCAGTTTCCAGGTTGGGGTAATTTAATATTCGGGCTTTAACACAATGCAGCATGGTTGGTTGGTACATTTTATTACACCACACTATATATAATCGATGAGACCCAAATCCATTACGGTTTTGGCTTATTACTGAACCATGTTTAATACATAAAAGGGTCAATCAATGCAAAACCTAAGCAAAATAAGATATGTAACACGTAAATGAATGACTATGTTTGAGGTATACAGATATATTATAGGTATTATATTGTAAGCGATAAACGATAACATAACGCAGGCTATGTTCAAAATCAAATTTGAATCGTGTCATCAACAGCATTATCTATGTACGATAACCTATGTATGTACGGCTGAAAATGACGGATAACATTTCTGGAATGATAATACCAACAGCGGTCATGATGATAATAAACATGCTTGACCGGTAGTAAATTATTTCCAAAGACAAGCCCATAAAGTTAACATATAAAAGTGGCAAAGTGATTAAAGTGAAGTCACCGTTAGATACAAGTAACCAAAACTCGGTTTATTTTTTTTACCATAGACACTGAGGTACCTTTTAGGCAAACCAAGTCAATGGGCCAAAATGTAATATAATATGACTTAACATTTCGGAGTATTTTTGGCTTAACAGATTTTAACTTCGAACTGTCAACTGCCAATTGTGTATACTTATGCAAATACAGGTACCTATGGGAACGGGGGGTATGTTCAATCACTGTGTTCCAAATTTGAGCCCCAGATTTGCTCTGCCAAAATTTTATAAATTAGTTATTTTCTACTGGTAGCTGAGGTCGCAGATATGTAGCATATGACTCATGCACCTATCCATGGTTGTACGAACCGGAGGGACGAGGGAGACATGTCCCCTCTGGATTTTGAGATTTAACATTAGAGAATAGGGAGGGGGAGGAGTCATGTAATAAAGGGTGGGAATGCCCACCTCGTCCCCGCTGATACTTCACACTGCACTGCTCCTGTCCTATACATCCCTTGCTTGACGTTTTGTGTCGAATACCGAATAGTACCCAGTAACTCTAATGTAATACCAGTTCAAATTGTACTGATTGCAAATAATTAGAAAATAAGCATTCTCATCTATTTTACCATCGTATTGTCAATGGTTGAAACCATTACCCAGTTTAAACGAAAAGCGAACTTTAAAAGTTTTATATGCGATTTAATTATATTTTTTAAATACTTTCATTATTATTCAGGTCGGGCGACGGACTGGCATCAAATTGTGACCTAAAGATTGTACACCTACATGTATATCATATACCCTATGATTAGAAACTGGCTATTTAAAGTGATACTATTTCATTACATTAACTTCATCTGTTTGCTTTGAACTACCATATAATCAAAAACTATTTTTCACAACCAATTTACGTCTCTAAATCGAAACAAAAATCATATTAGCGTTTGACTATACTGACATCTCTATTCTTATATGAGGATCTGTGTAAAGTGTGAGGACGACTGCGAAATAACAAAATTCCTAT
Organism: Callyntrura sp. NNG-2020; assembly: GCA_027744055.1. Lineage (NCBI taxonomy): Eukaryota > Metazoa > Arthropoda > Collembola > Entomobryomorpha > Paronellidae > Callyntrura > Callyntrura sp. NNG-2020. The sequence goes on from JAHZNE010005229.1 coordinate 10,891, forward strand.
TTGATACAAAATTAAACGCTAACAGACTAAATAGGATTTTAACCATGCATGCATGCTAAAGCCAGCCTTTGCTAATTTCCACATGGCAATCACAAATCGCATATCAATATAGCGAGAAGATTTTGGCGTATTCCTTTTATCCATAAAATGCAATTTCTAAAAATTATGTGGCTGTCATATTCCTTTTAAAAATATTGGATTTACCAGTTATTTCATTTTTAAATAGTATGGATTGCAAATTGCAATATGATTGTACCGAAATTGCTTAGTACCTTCTTTTCTGTACAACCAGTTCGAGATAGACACGACCGTCTGTCAGGTCGTTGGGTCAAGCATGGGAGAACTCTAAATAGTTGAGGAGAAGTTTTTAATTCTGCTTCCGATGGTTGATAGGGTAGGGGATCACTCATAGATGCGCACTTCGTGCTTGATATGTGTCACTATCGGAAGTGCTCTGAAATAAGGACGCTCAGTGTCACCGAGTGACCGGTCTTGTTCAAACATGGGATCAATGTTTGTAAATTTTATTTTTATTCCTCAAACTTTTTTCTGGCTTGTGATCTACATAGCATACAGTATTTCAAGCAGGAAACAATTTCAAATATTTCCTAATTATGGGTCGAATGTACAATGGCTGTACGAGGTCCAGGGTGAGCAGTTTGAGGGAGGTACATAGCAGTTGGGTCTTTATGATGAGGAAACCCCAACCTTCCCTGGGGAATTCTAGCATGGGGTCCACCTCCCGGCGTTCCGTCTCATAAGCCACTCAACCATTTGGGTTTACCTACATGGAAATGGTTTCGTCCTCATTGATACCAAAGAGATTCCAGCGTCACAAAATGGTTCACGCCGTGTAATGAGAAAGAAATAGAATTTTGAAATGCCTCTTACTTAATCCTATTATTTTAAAGCGTATGCCGTGGGGTGTGACAGCAAGGAAATGTTTCTAGTTCATGGTGATTCGTTGTATTCGTTTTATTTGTCATAGCTTAATGGGTGAATGCTGGACTTATAAGGTCTATCAGTTTGATAACTTGTAAGATTACCACATGTGTCAAAGGTTAAAATGTGTTTTCCCTTTGTATAGCTTACCACAAAACTTAATGTGAGAGAGGGATTACACTTCGTTTAAAATTTAAATAATAATGTTGCAGAACCCTTTATTTGAGTAGGGAAAAATGTGAAAATCGTTTTTGTCATAATTTTGTCACAGAATTTCACATGCGTGGCATGGAAAAGTCCTACATTTCGAGTCAAATTCCAACACAACGTTGGAATTTCCATTTTGTTCTTACAGCATTTATTTCATCTAATTTGTTATTTCTACAAATATTTGTTGTTACTACCTATTTGCTTTATACACGTGAATTTTAGGCTGGGGTTGCTTTGTTACCCACACAATAAACATAAAATAATGTAATCAGTAACTCCAAACCTTATGTTCCAGCAGAATGCTCTTATCTTAATCCTAAAAGCAAAAACTGCCATGTCATGTCATGAGTGTTCCTTGAAGAAAACAAAGACAGTTTAATCACATGGTTTCTTTGCAATAAATGGACCAACGGTTGATAAGAACTGTTAATGGTAAACCATCTTTTGTGGAAGTGTCACAAAATATCCAATAAAGCATGATGCTTGTTTTGACTTTGACAATGCAATAAAATTGTGAATAAATTAATTAAAGGATCTTCCTTAAAATTTAACATTATCATATCATAAAAGCCAAAAAGTCTGAAAAAAGAACATTGGGGAACCATAAATTTTAGCTGATTTCGTCCCGCCGTACGCGGTAAAATTGTAATCCATTGTCATTCCCATTAACGACTCCTTATAACCGTTAAGTCCATTAGTACAAAACATCAATGTGTGTAACAAGTCATGTCAAAGCTGGAACAAAAGTTGTGGAATTACTGAACAACTGGCACAAGGCGCTATGCAATGCTGTAAGTACAAATTTTGATGAACATGACTATGACATTCCCATATCCCCTATTATATTGACAGATGACATCACAAGGCTCTGTTAGAACCTACTGGCACGAAATGGTAACATAATTGTACTTAAATACTATTTCCAACACAAGATTTTAGAATTTACGTTACTTCTGTCATACCAGAAAATGCCAACAATTTCGTTAGAGCAGAGGTTCATTTTTAAAAAATCCAGCTAACATACATATCTATCTAAAACTTTGTTCGCATTTTCGCATATCTGCCATCGGTGTTCCTCAACACAACTATGAAATATGCCAAGAAGAGGAGCCTATATTCTCAATTTTGCCCCAAACTAACGTGACCAAATCCAGCTGAATCAACATAACACTACTATCATACATCATCACATCATCATCACTCTACTTACATCGTCGATCCTGTTTACTTGAACGATGATGTTGATACCGATTGATACATACAAATAATGATCATGATTCTGATTACGGATGTTTTTAGCTGTTTGTGGTACGTGGTGTACCTCAATTTTGTACACTTCTATCAAAGCGAAAACATAATTCCTGTATTGTTCTACACTACTGTCTGTACGTACATATAAACCAAACCTCTTACCTTGAGAATTCGGCTTATTTTTTTGTAGAGATGATAGACTATCTTGCTTTTAATGAGAGAAGTAGTTGCCATTACTAATTAAATGCTTTTGTCTGCCTGGCTTCATACACCGAAAATGACCATGTAAAATGTTTTATTAAATTAAACACCTGGTTGCATCGAATAAATAATGTATTGATAGGGCAAGTGTATAATACATTTATGCACGCACTCACCCACTGTTTACCACATTCAACATTCACATTGTCCCACTCTCTCAAATATACAGGTGGGCAAGGAAACAAACAGTTGTACAGACGGAGGCGCAAAGCATAAATTTTTGTAACATTTAATATTGGATTGTTGACAAAACGAATGACGAGACTGTGCCCAAACTTTTGCTGACCGTTTGGATATAACGGAGTTTGCTTGTCAATGGTTGCTAAAACCTACGTAGAGCGAGCTGACCCAGGGTACGTAAACATTTTACCGGCCGTGGATAGTTGATTCCTTGGAGAATTTCTACTGATCGTTTAAAACAACCTTCTTTTGTCAGCTGATCGAAAGGTAAGATGTATTGATAAGCATCCAGTTTGTAGATAAGCGTTTATAGAGTAATAAGGGGTAACTAATTAGTGCGAAGACCTAACTGACAAGGAAAAGGAATTATTTTGTTGTGTATTTTGATATATGGAGATCTCATTTTTTATGTAATTACCAACAACAACTAATTTTATGGAAATTAGTCAAAAGTGAAGGAACTTTAATTGCATTTTTATGATAATTATGTATTTAATATACAGTGGGTCATTTATATTTTTGTGAAAGTAGAATGTAAATGTGCTGTGGTAATGTGCAACGTTTGGTTATTCTAAACGTCAACTAGTGGCCTTTGGTTTCAATATTGTCTTAAATTTTATCGGCGGGCCTTTGTTTCTTCTTGTCAGCAAAGCAGTATTTTGGTAAGCAGCAGCAGATGCAGTTTATATGAAGTAGTTATTGTACAAAGCAGGATTCATCGTTGTTGTTTCAATTAGTGAGATTGTTTTTAGGAATAGCGCAGCAGCAGCTGGTATAACCTGTATAGTTCTAACAGCAGCTGTTTTAAACAAATTCACATAAATATTAATTGGGAAGTGTTATTTCGCGAGAGGCCCAATACCAAAGGACAAGTGAAACATCGTGTTACTGATTACTATTCATGTTTAACTTATTGTAACTTCAAATGAAAATATAACTGGCAATGACTAAATGCTTCTCGAATTCATTTGACTAGACGTCATCCGGTACGGGTTAATGGAGAAATGTGGAGGTAATAAAGATTCACAGAATGCCGAACCGGCTATGTCATTCTGGAAGAAAAATAGCAAAACAGTCCCAGGATGGTATGCGTATTTTAGTATTTTATAGTATATTTGTTTACTCTGTTATTTAAAAGCCACCTTTATAGCGTTTATATAAATTGTTGTGTAATATTAAATTGAAGGCCAAGTCCTAGCAAGGAGAGTATGTCATGGACAAAACCAAAGTCTTCCGGTGGAACATCGTCTTTTCAAGATTTCCAGGATAGCGTTCGGGATGCCTGGGATATTGAAGATGATGAATACTCGGTTATTTCATCGTGTAAGAACTATTTTCTCAGAGGAAACAATCATTTTATTGATGATCATTTATGAAGTCAAATTTTAACTTGTGTAGCTGATGTCAAAATTAGTAAAAAGGTCGCTCAATCTACTGCACTCAGCGTGATTAACAGTCATCGAAGTGGAGCTATTACACCTCCGTCAAAACCCTCTAGTGTCCAGCCTGATGTTCATCACCACACCATTGAAAAACCTATACCTACCACCTCGAAGCCATCTAGTTCAATATATCTGGGTCCAAATGCTATTGTGAATGCAAATATAGGTTGGTTGCTGGTTACTATTCTAGCTGTAGATAAATATCAAAGTGTGTAGCAATACTTAAAGTTGTGATTATTATTGGTAAACCTGATTAGAAACTGCTTATAAACCTGAGCCTTCAGCGGTTTACGCAAGTTTACCAAATGGAAATGCTGAAGCTCCGATAGTGCCTGGTGCCCACAGAAACAGTATATCTACAAAACCCAGAGTAATTAATAGACATGGTAAATAATTTCAAGAATGTGCCTTTTAATTTTTTAATCGTGATAAACATTGGGACGATGTAATAAAACCATCACATTTAATTAATCAGAAACAGAAGGTGAGAAAGGCAAGGCTGACAAAATTCGAAGTCTACTACAGGGAACTGGTAGTACAGATCTGAAAGAGTTACAGTCTCTAAGCTATTCCGGACTTCCGGTATCAGTACGTGGAACGACCTGGAAGCTACTTGCAGTAAGTAAATTGTTAAACTTTAACATTATTTAAAGCTGTCATAATTTTTTAACAAACCGATTATTTGTTTGATCTATATCCGCCGTCTTTCTTCCGTTCTATCCCTCTGATTCCCTAGAAATCTGTTTGATTTTTTTGTGCAATCAAAGCTTAATCACTATTTTGTTTATAATAATCCTTTTGGTATTTTTAGGGATACCTACCCGCAAATACTGAACGACGGGAAGAAGCCTTAAGACGGAAACGTGAGGAGTATTGGAAATGCGTACAACAGTACTACGATTCCAGAAAAGAAGAGTCCCATCAAGATACTTTTCGCCAAGTACATTTTGTTTATTACAATACAAGTAGTACTATTATTGATACTTTCACGATCAAAACTGCAATAAGTTATGTATGGCTATTTTTGTTTAGATTCATATTGATATTCCAAGAATGTGCCCACTTATTGCCCTATTTCAACAACGAGTAGTTCAGGAAATGTTTGAAAGAATACTGTTCATTTGGGCAATACGTCATCCGGCCTCTGGGTATGTTCAGGGTATGAATGATTTGGTTACGCCATTCTTCGTTGTCTTCCTGGAAGAGGTTCTTCCCCCAGGTAAATTGTCGCTTGATTGTTGATTATATTTATTGTGTTACTTATCGGACACTTTAATGAACAGCGCGATTTTTAAATGGGTTTTAGATGTGGAGGTTGAAACATTTGATGTGAGCAGATTGAAAGATGAAACGAGAAACAATATAGAAGCAGATTCGTATTGGTGCATGTCCAAATTTCTAGATAGTATACAGGTCAACTATATATTTGCTCAGACTGGAATCCAAGAAAAGGTTAAAAAATTGAAGGAATTAATTGAGCGAATTGACGGTTAGTGTTACATATACGTATTGATTCATCATATCACACGAATCCTGAATCATTGGTGACACGAAGATCATTATTTATTTCATTCCTTTAGCACCGCTACACCACCATCTTCAAAAACATGAAATAGACTATCTTCAGTTTTCTTTCCGGTGGATGAATAATTTACTTATGCGAGAATTGCCACTGCGTTGTACAATAAGGCTTTGGGATACTTACCTGTCCGAACCAGATGGATGTGGTTCGGTTTTACTGTATGTTTGTGCCGCATTCCTACGCCACTGGCGAGACCAGCTTATTCGACAAAAGGACTTTCAGGTTAAACAACAATCAATCTAATACAAAGTATTTTTTCATGAAATGTTAGTGGTATACAGTTACTAAAATTGGATTTGTGTGTGCAGGGATTGATGCTACTACTCCAGAACTTACCTACGCAGAATTGGGAAAGCTCGGAGATAAGCCTGATTGTAGCTGAAGCTTATCGACTAAAATATACATACGACAATACACATTGGCATTGAATTGGGAATGCTCTGGTGCCATTGAAGAACAATCAGTAAAATTACCACTAATTCTATGCATATGTAATGAAACTTTTGGTTTATGATTCGTGGTTTACCAACATATCGACCTTTAAATCTTGTAATTTTTTAAAAACCTAGCTCGAATTAATCAAACAACTTCGGACGAAAATTTAAAAGTGTAAGAAAATTCAAAATGTGTGCATGTACTTTGCTGTGAAATCTAAGGTCAAAATGTCGTTTTCAAAGTCGCATATTATTATCTTTTTCAATAAATGCAAAGTACGATTTGACTTTTCAAGAAATGATATACTACGGGACAAATACATATTTCTTTCTCTCATTCACTCATGATAGATGACATCATAAAATAAACAAGGTCTACTGTAGGGGGAACTTCAATGAAAATTTGTGATATTGGTATTATCGCATAACTTTTAAATATAATTGTCATATTTTCCTTGTATAGTTTATATCTACACTTTATTCTACATAGCAACTGGATGTGGCTTTTACCGGTTTAGTAAACGATTCAAGTCAAATTATGTATCCGCTATGTAATAATATGTGGAGCTACAATGTTTTATCTATACCATATAAAAATATCAACGCGGAATTTTTTTTGGTTAGTCTATCATAGTTTGATGATAGACAATAATCAAACTCCTTGTTTTTTGTGACAATGGAAAAGATTACCTTTAAAAAAGGCGTAATATTTTGCTGTATAGATATGACCATCATACTGCTTATATAACGCTTTTTGTCATCGCCTTTGGAATTGCGAATACCACCTGAGTAACCTTGATTGTTACAATGCAAATCAAAATTTATTTTTACTTCCCAGTTTGTTATTTGTATCTATACATAGCCAGGAGCTAGATACTACAATTGATAACCGATGAAACTAAAAACAACAAAAAAGTGCAGTAAAACACCAAAAAGTAGAGATTGAATTTACCAAAAATGTATGTGGGGGAACTGCAATTAACGACATCTTTAGCGGAAGGTAGCTACAGTATTACAGTATATACTGTAATTACGATAACAACTCAGTTTCAATTGGACTTCAGATCCCCTTCTGTGATACAAATAAGATAACCCTCGCAAATATTCGTGATCTTACTTTTAATTTTTTGGCAAATAACGATGTTTATCATATATAATTGAAGTTGGGATCCTAACTCGGACAAAAAAGCATACAAAGGCCTACATAAAAATTTTAAAATCGGACAGTCATAAGCCTCAAAATTTAACATACAAAGAACCTGAGCTTCATTCATAGCACATTATCTTATTCAGTGCCGTATTAACATGATGAATAAGTGATATATAAGTAAATGAATACTTTAAATTTAAAATGTACATTTGAAACGCACGTTAAAGTGTTTCTTCCGAATAGAAAAACGTCATAAAAACAATAATTTTAAATGGACCGTTACTTGGACAAAATCATGGAAGGGGAAAAGGGGGATGGAAGGACCCCCACACACCACATAGAACCATGAAATAGATATGTGACTTAATACTTAGGTTACATATTATGAAATTGCATTAACTTTATTCTTACCCACGAATACAAATATAACCCAAGTTTCTATTTCAAATTACCCTACGTGCAACAGTACATTCTTAACCACCGCAGCATAGCTTGCATATGCACAACGAATATTTAATGTGTGAAAATTTTGTATATCAAAGGTTACGATTATATCTCTAACAAGAATTTTACATTATTAATACAACTACAAACGAGGAATAAATTTGAGAAGGGTCTCTGAGTACTGATAATTGTGCGTAAGCAATTGTCAGAGAATTTTACATTCATTGAGCTCTATATAATCCAAAATTCGATAACCGTAGCGCGACCAGCTTGTCATGTTTTGACAAAGACAAACACATTTTGATTATTCAATACAGCCCTACGACTGTGAAACTGTTTATTAGAAAAAACGGCAAGCTGACGATGCTGCGGGATTGGGGCATCGTGAACCCAGTATAAAGTTATTAAATTTAGACAAATGTTTGCTGTCAAATTAAATCATGCAATTTAATTCTGCAGACCAGACGGAGTTTGGCGATTCTTATGTTGGTTTGCTCAATCACGGCAATGCAATTGGCCGGAGATAAGTAAAATCAGTCTTTCTACATGACCAATCAAATATGGAAAGTGGTTAAAATAAATATGCAACTAAAATGTAACAACAGAAATGTAGAAAACCAGCGAAAGTTGACTGCCCCGTCGCTCTGATAGACATTGTGAAAGTGGATTGAGAAAATACTGGGTGAACCATTCATCTGCCAATAACTTCAAACTGCATTCGTACCATTCAGTTTTATTTTTAACACGAAGTAACATGCGAGATAGGAGACCAAACACCAAATTTCCAAACGCACCAGATAAGATACAAATAATCTCATGGTCATGATAATGTACCTCTTTGAAATAGTTTAGTGAGTTGGATTCCAAAATTTGCCTAATGAAGTTATGGCACAGACGGTCAAAACAGTTCCCAGATAAAAAATGCAATTAAGCGTGCAATATGTATACCACCTAATGCAAATTTTAAGCCATGAATGATTGATAGAGTACGGGCGAATCATGAAACTACATACATACCTGTGCATCAATCTATCATCTATCTATTATTCATGTACATCATAATAAGTGGTTGAATTGTTGCATTGCATAATTTGCACACATATAGGTATAGGTAGCTATTTGGGTTACCATTTTGAAACGTTACAGGTATGTAATTCTTATTCTTGAGTTAAACTATAGACAGTATCATGTGATAAATTATAACTATTTCTTGTTTTGTACTATAAATCTGCAATTTTCTATAATTATTTATATATAACTGTATACTATACTTGTCTTTAAATAGATACAACTCTGACCCCACCTTTTTATTACCTACCTGACCGAACTGTTATTTAATAACAATGAAATTCAAGAAACAAGTGACATGACGCAAATAAAGTTATAATTTTAAAAACCCGACGTTAAAATGTAAAAAATGCAAAACTTGTTTCCATATGTACATTCAGAGACATTTAATTGTTTACATTTTGGTGACTGATTCCATGTTAATATTTTATCGTATTTGAAGAATATTTTCATTAGTTAAAATGTAAAAAATGCAAAACTTGTTTCCATATGTACATTCAGAGACATTTAATTGTTTACATTTTGGTGACTGATTCCATGTTGATATTTTATCGTATTTGAAGAATATTTTCATTAACAATGGGGGGTTTTCAGTGAACACAACGAGTATCAAATCAGAGTATATTTCAATTCAAAACAGCATGTCTTGTACCATGTTTTACGCGGGATCAAATGATACAGTACTATGTAGTACGTAATACCTGAATAATGCCTGAATGTGATACGACATTACATTACCAAGATTACTGATTGTTGAAAATTCTACTTAAAAACAATGACATTATTTTTGCTATTCTTACGACGCGTATCTTTTTCACCTTCCACTTCCGAACCTTGCTGCTTAAAACAATAGAAATGCCCTAAAGTAAACCTTTTCACATACGCAAAATGCAACACCTTCTGTAAGTTTACCATTACCATATTCATCTTTACGGTGTTGCTATCTACATCATCGTGGTTTCGCTGTTTCCCCGCCTCCATCGCTTTTCAACCTTATCGTCTGTATTCATTAGTATATGTATGTAGCAAAAAACCAAAATTATTGAAACATGATAGGCACTGGCACTACACGCTTATAGTCATAGTCATAACTTGCAAACAAGCCAAAAGTGGTGCTGTTGTGTGTACAATATGTTATTATGGGTTTCAGACGTAGGGAAAGATACACGTACATGCAGAATTATATACGTGGCGAAAATATCAGTACTAAATATTTCAGGACAAACCTATTTCAGTCCTTCAATTTTTCATACAAAGTATTCCAAGCGCATTTAAAAAAGTGCTGTTCCGCATTTCCCGGATGCATGCTTTCCAGAAGAGTTTATTAGCAGCAGAAAAACATCTTACGAAACAAATTTTTATTTCTGTCTTTGTCATTGATTTTTGATTTTGGAGAGGTGCAGTCAAGAAATAAAAAATTGAACAACTCGTTTCCCCCAAAATTCTCGGAATAGTTGGAAGATTTTATAGGCAAGGTAATATTGTGCATGGTACATATCAGAAATAAGCAAACAACTAGCAGTGTTGTAGCTGTGGTCGCCAGTCGCCAGATGAAAGAACGCTTCTCATGCTTCATGGTTTCAATGAACCTATACTGTTGGGACTGCTAGTAATGATATTATTACTTTACACCTTCATACCCCTTTTAAAAAAGCTAGCATGTATGGGAATTGGGGCTTGTTTGGGAGTCAAAGTTTTTAAGAGGAGAAAAAAACACAAGTCCAACAGTGTGTATCTCTGTATATCAGCAATTGTTTACTGATGTTGTGATGCTGCATGTTGCATTGTTATGGGCTGACCGAAGGGTTGATTGAATTGCATTTAATTGTTTACAGTCTGTAATCTGTTGATGCAATTTAATATTATTAAAAACTGTCCATTTTTAGTTACCTGTTGAGACACTGTGTTACCCCTACCGTTGGAAATCAATCGTATCACGTGGCAGAGATTAATACAACCAAATCACTGCAATTTTAGTGATTTTGTACAGGAATCTTTGTTGCTGTGTTCAAAGTGTAACATTTGCAGTCAGTACTGTACCATTATTGAAATCCAACTCCTCCTTGGAATAGTATTTTGATGGGCCAGACGCACTAAAAAAGTCATTTTAAGCATTCAGCATTGTCTTCACGTTATGGTATTGAGTGTACACATACTTTTTTTGCGCGACGCGGTGCGGTACCATAATATAATACCTAATTATTTCTCCCGACACTTATTAGCACAGCACCTAAATGATTTTTGACTTTTCGTTGCATGGCTGATATTAGGAAGGACAAGGTGTAAAACAAGAAAGAATAGCCGTTAGTGTTATCATCATTAGTCAATTGCGACCTCGTTTAAAGCATTAACCACATTACTATTACATTTCCAGGGACAGTGCAACAGTCAAATGTTTTTTAACGATTACATGCTTCAATTAAGTGCAAGTTTTGCTGTGAATGGTTGTTTGGCGACTGGATAAAGATTGGGTGCTAGTGTAGTGCTGCAAACAATTTAAATATTTAAAACGTTTAAAACGAAGTGAATCCAGGACAAACTCTGTACCATTTTTATTTTAAGACGGAAATTCTACACATTTATGTGTAGAACCTAACCTAACTTAATTATAATTAAGTTCATTTAACGAAGGCTTACGTATTTGTTCACAATTTAATATTATACGTGAAATAGCGAAATAGATTATAAAATTTGTAGAGGTTTAATTGAAATACAATTAATAAAAAATATGGGAAAAATGCAACTTTTTGGAGCAACTCTGGCGACGTATTTGTACTTCCCAACTGTTCGTCCCGAGGTGCTTGCCTGCGCATATTTGACCTTTAAAAAAATTTTGCTGAACACTTAGTGATATTGCATTTTCCACTTTTATTTAAAAGTATATAGAAAATTATATATATATATATATATATATGTTGTATGTGTGTGGTATGATGTAATAAGAATAATTTTACTAACGTTAAACTATCAGCAAGCAAGCAAGCTTGTGGCAAGTGACAAGTGTCGTCAGAAGGAAAATACTTTGAGTTCTGTTGTCACACACGGCGATTATAGTGTTTAATGATTTTAATTGCAAAAGTTGGGTTTCAAAGTGAACTGCAAATTTATTTAAAATTTTTTATAAAGGCTCAAACGACGAGACAGGTGCTACCGTTGCACATTTACTAGCTATCTTATGTTAGCCAACAATCAGGTTGTATTCCGTGTTTGTAAGTGAACACTACACGCGGAATGATATATAACGCTACCTTTGTACACTTTCTAAAGTGATAGTACAAAAAATGGATATCAGGTAAGTTATTGTATAGTTGTCAGCTCATGTCAATGAAAAATATCAAATAATAATAATTAAATTGGGCCACAAATATGGCATAGCAAGTCTAATTGTGTTCTTTTGTAGTATTTCAGGTCCAAGCACTTCTCCTGTACATTCTAGTCAAAACTCTTTAAAACGTCCTCGTGGACGTGTACCGAAGCAACCAAGTATAAAATCGTATAAGCGAAGAAAACAAATAGCGGAGCGGTCGTTTTCTGAAGTAACAGTCGATAACGATGACATATACAACAGTCATTTATCTTCAAAAACGAGAGACAATGTATTGAAATTGAAAAAGATTTCGGACCCATTCAGTGAAGAGATACAAAACGTCAGTATATTTATAGATTCAATATTTTTGAATTTTGCTTGTTTGCTATATTCACAGATAAAATGTGATATATGTAACGACTTGACTTTTAGGTTGTTGAGGAAGTATTCGAGCATCTTGATCAGGATCCGAGTGAGGATGTTGACCTAGCAGAATCTGCCCTACTGCTGTCCAGTGTAACTCATGTGTACAGTTCACAAGTAAAATCTTTATACGATGAGGTGTTGGAAATTGCTAACCGCTTAGCAGGAAAGTAAGATTAAATATAATATAAACATTAATAAAACTGTAATTTTAAAATTAATAGAAACATTTTATGAACAATGAATATTCCCCTTAGTTAAATCTGATGATCTTATCTTGTTACTTGTGTATGTTGCTTATAGAGAGGTTGCCTCAAAAATGAGACAACGGAAAAAGAGCGCTGCAGTGGAAAATGCTGAATCCGACAGCAATAACCCACAGGATCCTTTACCTTCTGGTGAAGAATCAGTTAAGGAAAATGAAAATAAAAACGATGAAGCCGTGGCGTCAGAACCTACAGGTGAAAACCATAACGAGCCGTGCACAAGTGAAAATGCTAATGCTGCCCCTGAGACGGGTGCAAACATTGATCCGACAAGTACAAACGAAGGACATTCCGATGGTGCTACACAAGAGGGTATGACTACAGCAGAGAATTCGGAGAATCTAAATGAAGACGGATCTATTAACAGGAACGAACCTCAGCAAGAATGTGATAGGCCAGCTGATGGTAAGAAGCGAAAATAATGAATATGCAAAACGTACATTAATTGGTACAGCTATGCGCGAGGGGTAAATTTTTTTGCCATAGACAGTTAAGCGAGAAGAATATTGTTACTGAGAGTGAAACATTGAGGGTGGGGTATACATATTCTAAAGGGCGAAACATGAAATCTCAGGATCGAATTACTATATGGTATATTTATTAGAAGTACCATAAACAGCAATTTATCAATTTCATAAAACGTAAGAAAACTATCTTTGTCTTCTAGAAAACGGTGGCGCACAAACTCAACCCAGTGAAGAAGAAACAAGGAACTTGCAATCGGAGATTTTGAATGAAATCCCGAGCCGTTGCACACGAAGACAGTCAGAGAGACTGAGAAACATACTTAATTTAGAAAAGGTTGGTTTTGTTTGCACGAATAAATAAAACATTATTTTTGAAAGTGTTTATTGTAATTTGTAATTAGAAGAAGTTTTGCTAATACGAATGTCATTTAATTTTTTTAGGTAAACGACAGAGACTACAAGTTAAAGAAGAGAAAGTTCGATGATGATCCACCTGATCTGATCTCTTGCATTGACGAATGGAACAAAATTCTTGCTCACATTGAGTTAAACGGTGACGTTGATGTCGATGAAATTCTCCCACCCGTACTGGAGATTCAAGTAGGACGACGGAGAAAGAAAGTTAATATTAACAACAATGAAATAAGCGATGACGCTGATCCAATTACTCCTGATGAGAATTCTGATGACAGAAACGCAGAATCGACAGTACAAATCACAATGCCAGACTTAGGCAGTAAGCAATATGAAACGCTGGACCACTTACCTGATGATGTGCAAGAAAGATTTCACGCACTTGTTCAAGAAATGCACAAGTTGCCGTTCGATTATGGTCTCATGCAAAACAATATGTTCGAAGTTTATCAACAAAAGTTTGTTCAAGCTGTATCGCTACTCAGCCAAAACAGTGTATTAGTAAAACGAAGTGCAGAAGGTACGCATCTACATTTACAATCATGTTTAACCTTTCGTTTTTAATGCAAAACAATTATCATTTGCCTGTGCCCTGTTTACAGCAGAAAATACAGAAAAGGATTTGATGTCAAAGGTTTTAGAACTAAACGACTCACAAATGTCTGAAAGCGACCAAACGATTTCTTCAATAGCTGAGCTACTTAGTCAAGTACGACAACAAGCGACAGAGGAATACCACAAAGGAAAACATTCTAAGTCCGACGCAGAGGTGCCCGTTAGCCAAATGATTGCCACTCTTAAGCGCATTATTTGCAGCAGATATAAAAAGTGGCATGTGGTAAGTTGATTTATTGTTTTATGTTTTTAAATACTATTAGCTCTGTATGCTAAAATAGAAGGAATGAAAGTATTCGAAACATATTCCTTTCCTTTTCAGCGTACTGATAGTGACAAAGCAGTTTTCAAACGTATCAGAGAGTTTGAAGACAAAGTAAAAGCGGTTTTGATAAGGGAGGCCGAACAGGGTTTATTCGATGTAAAAAAATATGAAATGGAAGTAATGGACGTAACAATGAAAGAAAGTCTAGACGGAGAAAATGACGACTTGTTTTGTCCTCTATCACCTATTCCTTCGTTAGAAGGAGGAGAGTCTCCTAGCCCAGAGGACAGTAGAAATTGGACATTGAGTTGCAGCTCAAGAAGATCATCTATTGCAGGCAGTGTAGATGGCTCGAGTGGTTGGATTCGTTTGTTTGACATATTTTCTCACATGAAGAAAATTGATAACTCTGAGACATGCCGTCACTTTTATGCAGTGCTTGCCCTGGTAATTAACATTGTCAAGTTTTCTTTTATGTTGCTACTGTATACTTGTATACTATTTTGCGGAAAATAATTCTATATTATAATTATTTAATGCCATTAATAGCTCAGCCATAAGAACTTAAATGTCAATTACGACAACCTGTTTTCACAAGAGTCGGCCAAGCTCATTACAAAACTCTTAAAAAGTCGCAACGAAAATATCAACAAATATCCAGTTGGTGCGAAAATTATGACAAGCAGATGCCCTGATGTTGACATAGATGAAGTATTTCTTGCTCCTGTTTGTAACGCTGATACCATTCAGCAAGTTTTGGAACAGGATGGATACCTTAGCTCATCAGGATACCAAAGCGATGGTCAAGGAAGTAGCAGCACCTTGGGCACTGGCTACAGCCACACAAAAACAATTCAAGAAGCCATTCAAGAATTCGTAATTGATCCAGGGGAACCCTTACCAGAAGATTTTCTCTGTAATCGCAGACGAAAAAAATATTAATACTGACGCCCGTCCAGTATCCATGTTATTTATATGAAGACCCTTTAATGAGTTGTATCGATACAGAGTTGCTTTTCAAAAATGAACTACCTGGGTATATTTGTAAATAGAAGGAACATAAATTATATATGCAATATCGAGGCAGGCGAAAATGTCTCAGTAAAGTGTTAATTCGAGAAAATATAATCATAATATATAGCAATCTCATTTGTTTTTTGATGTAGTAAAATCCTTATACGATACTGTCTCTATCGTGTTCGACAGGTTAACTGGAGTACAATACATATGGCTCATACGTGATAAATTTGATAAAACACGCCAACACGAAATGTATTTTTACTTTATTCTCACCCAGATCAATATAACAGTATATGTTAAATTATGAAATGTTAAAATTTGCGAGGATAAATAATTTTTGGTCCATTTGAAATATGGTATTACATTTCTTTTGTCTTAATTGTTGTAGCCTTTTTGGCAGTACCTGTGTATTTCTAGTTTTTGTTTTGAATTTCTTCTAGTGAATTAGCATTAGCTTTTTAAAATGTTCATGTTCATGCATGTCTAAACATGTGCTCTGTCTAAGTTCATTGTTATTTTTATCAATAAATGGGTTGCTTGTCTTTATTATGAATTATATGTAATCCATTATACAAAATAAATTGATTCAGTTACAACAAGTGACTTAGTAAACTTCATTGTTTAATGGAAAGTCCTGGTCCATTTTCAGAATAGCAGAATATTCATTGACAACCTTATTAAGGAAAGTGTCCCATTGGTTTTCCCACCTGGTCATGGCATTGTCCTTTTCCGACGGGGTCATTGCGCTATATCTACACATATTGAATATGCAAATGAAGTAAAGTCTCAAGTAAGAACTGGAAACCCATAATATTAACAGCAACGATGCGAATTAATTAAAATTCCTGTACATGATCGAGTTAATCGCCAGCTGTTTTAGAAATCTAAGATCTGCTTTCCTTCCAGCTATAGCCATGAACGCCATATACCAGTCATGTGACAATGCATCAGCGCCCCACATTCCAGGTCCGTCACTTTAAACAAATCAGCAATTATCACTTCTTTCGTTCAGATGTATCATCGTAAAGTAAAAACAACGTAAACTACATGAGGTTATTAGATTCGAGGCTTGCATTGCGAGAGAAGGCGTCTGGTTGTCTTTGTAAAAATTAGCATACCTTGAAACAACTGTTGGGAAACCATTTCTGAAGTAATTTGTGGCTGGATGATTTCTCAAATCATTAATTAACTTAAGCACCTGTTGATAATTACACCCACAACTTAATATAAGCATTCATGTTAGATATTACATGGCATGGCATAAGCATCATATGATTTTGTTGCCTTCTCAACAGCAAATAGACTTTCAATCTCGTCATTTCTACTTTTCTCCCTCGCGACTCGTTCTATTACAATTTATGAATCATCATACTGCCTTCAATTCAATATTATTCGTGTATTTACTTGCACTTGCAATGTATACAGTTGACAGTAAGAAAAGCGAATGAAATGGAGAGTTCTATTGAACTGACAGTAATGAATGAAAAGTTGAAGCATTACGCAGTAAACTCGAGTTTAGCAGCAAATTTACGACGTTCTTTAACTCAAAAAGTTACAAAAATGAGCAACGGGAGAATCACTGCACTGGCACATCACGTCCAATGTATATTTTAGTCATATTAGTGGTGACCTTTTAAACCTGTTTTGACATTTTTTTATTAATTTAACTATTTGGGAAGCAATTATTCGTAAGAAATTTCTTTAATTCATAAATCATGACACATTTAGAGTTCGTATATTTCTTACCTCATTCGTTCGTTCTCTGTTTAAGTCAATTTCAGTTACACCAGAAATGTCATTTTTTTACTAAAGTAAAATATCGGTTACTTATGCTAACTGATTTTAACATAAGAGAGTTGCTAGAAATATGTGATTCTGTTGAACGACCTTCTACATTCCATTCGGAAACAGTAACTGCAAACTGTAAATCTTTTACTGATTTTGGTTGCAGACTATCAACGCCTTGGGGGTAATGAGGAATAGTTATGCATACCATGTTGGTCATCGACACAGCAAAGTTTAGCATATGGTTACTAAGACGGTAGATAAAAAATTTTGTATTTTTGCTTTTGCAATGATGCTCATGCTCATCCTCAACAATCCCAATCATCACGAAACCAAAAATTTCATTTCAAAGTTTCATTCTTTCATTACCAACCTCTCGCCGGACAAATCCCTTCCGACGACAATAAAGGAAGTGTCATATTGCCCCAGTTGCGATATGGGAAATAATAGCAAAATTTTGCCTACATGTCTGCAACAAAAGATTTACATTTCCTGTTTCCGAACTAAAAGGTAGTTCAACAGTTCAATAGAAAATTCCTATTTCATTATATAATTTGAATTTGTTAGCGCGGTAGTGTGAGTCAATGAGAAATGAGAAACCTAAAACGCGCCAATTAGTCAACCACGAAACCCGCAGTAATGGTAAGAAATGCTAACGCTGCTAACCTAACTAGCTAACGTAAATGCTCTTGCTAACCAAATCCGATCTTATCCTATGCTCAACAATAAACATTTTTACCTGGTTCGAAATTGGGCACACTTCAGTGGCGATTCCTTTTTCCTTCGCCATTTCATACACAGTCGGATGACTGAACATTGCATAACCATGGGCAAAACGAGTGGTGTTTAACAACGTTGCATCCAACAAATTTTCATCAATTTTTGTACCGTGCCAATCTTTAAGGAAAATTCAAATGTACTTAATTAAAAACAGGTTTCTGGCTAATTATTGCGTACACAGAAGAAGATTAATTATGAAACCTGTTTCTCCGGAATGGAAAAAAAACTTTATGTCCCGTGAAGCTGCGTTCAGAAGTTGAGGTAAAAAGTCTATCAATGGAGCACCTCTATCCTCCTGCCCAACCAAATCAAATCCCGCAAAGTAGCCCGGAAACGTATCCTTCATTACTGTAGCGTAGTCGACCCTTTATTAAGAGCGTGTCAGCATTCAAGATAAAATACATTTTTGTTAAACCAGAACTAAAACATTTCCCAATATTAAAAATTCATCAAGATTATGATTCATACAATTTCTGCATATCTTCTGGCGTGTGATGCCTATGTGGAGCATATATATATTTAGCACCCCAAAAGCCTGGATGATCTTGAACAAATTTATCGGTGGTTTCTTTGTAAAGTCGTAAAATCTCCACTGGAGTCAGTTCTGATTGGTTCAAATGATACGCCTATTCAAGTCATAAATTTCAGATATATAGTCTAGAAGTCATATTGCGTTCGTTTGCTACCCAGTGTATCGTAAACCATGGATAAATATTGAAAAGTGTAAAATAACTAAAAAAAATTACACCGTCAAGAAGACCTCTCATCTCAATGTACATCACGTTGTCGTCGTAATGCTGCTGTAAAATTTGGTAATAATTGTCCTTTAAAGCGTCCACGTAATTTATCACCCCACTTATTGTTGTGATTTTTTTCTCAAACATCTCCCATGCAGAATTTGTGTCTGGATATTCCTCTACATTAAAGTTTTCAAAAACGGTTTGTAGTAAATTAGATGTTCATGTGACAGGATGTGCACACTCATCTTTTTATGCATTTAATCAACGAGAATAGACAAGCGTGATTACATTTAATAGCTTCATTATCAAAGCGGGTCTATAGTGTTACTTTTAAGTATCTGTATAAATCAAAGATCCTCTCAGCAGAAGCAAAAATGACTTGAGCACTCAAAGTTTAGGTTGAATTGGAGTGGAGTGTGGAGTCTACTGCTTTATTACTTCACCAAAGTTGTAAGTTGAGTTACATTGAGGAGCACACATGCAAGTAAACCCAATTTAACAGACATAAACCAACGCACCACCCAACCAATTCACATAAAACGAACATGCAATATAAATTAGCCTTATCTAACCAAAATAAGACGAAGAGAGCATTATTGAACCCCAACCATGCATACCAACTCTACCTTAAAACCCAACTGAATACCATAAAACCGAACGCAACCTCTCCGAATTACAAGGAGCCTCGTTACATATTACTTCATTTTAGAGTCCATTTTACACAACATTCACACATGTGCATTATTTTTCATTTTAAAAATTATAGGGGAGGGTTTTTGTCTTTTGTCCATGTACACTTAAAAATATATGCCAACAGAGCCAAATCATCATAAACAGTACAAGTTTAATCATGAGCCATTGTAAATGATTTAATATCAATGAAGGTATTTCCTTGTCAATGTGATGTGTTCAATTAATCTAATGAATATCATTTTGGCTAGATTTTACTTACTGTCTGGAGTAGGGGTGTACATCGACATACTAGAAAGAAACCAATTATCCACCCAAGCTTCACTAGATGCAGTCTTCCTCAAATCATCCACTCTTTTCCATTTGGTGGCTGCAGAGCATCCTTGACTTGGTTGACGGTCAAAAAACCGAAAGAGAAGATGATCCCAGTCTTGCAGACAGTAGTACATGTTGTCATGTCTGGTTAGGTTTAATGCTATGTAACGCACATCTCCAACTGTTGAGTCATGCATATGCAAACCGGCCCCTATTAAACACGAGTATAAGAAATAAAATGACTTAATAAAATGCAGTTAGCTTTATCATTGTATAACTCAACTTTGAAGAATGAGCACTCATGACTCATGTCACCTCAGTTGCCACATGGATGCCGAGCAAAGAAAATGAAATAAAGGCAAAATTCAAAAGCATGGTAAAGTATAATATATTAGCAAATACGTAACGTACGGCATGTAGAAAGACACCTTTCTCTTACTCCCTCATTAATTTACCTTTTGGCATCATTCTTATAATTTTATACACATTGGAGTTGTCAATTGTCGTTTTTGAGTGAAAAAAGTGTTGCGCGGCAGCAAAGAATCTGCCGTTAGAGTCAAGGCCTTCCTCGAATTCTTGCTCTTTCACATTCATGAGTATTGTGTTGACTAGAGCTTCCCGGGAGTCGATGAATGACAAGGAGCCTCCCAACAAAGTTGAAGCGTCCACCTAACGACCACATAAGTACGTACGTGTATCAAGCTCCCTTTTTGTAGTAATCGATTATGGCACGACACAATGAACAACTGTCAATGTTTTAATAATGCTTTTGATAAAGATCAATTGCTTACCTGTTGCACTTCATCCCGTAGCTTCATATACTCCTCTACAGTAGGGACACCACTAACTGAAACAATAACTGTGAAATGAAAGACGGCACCCCATGATAATGCCGCTGGGAAAAATCTGAATCTCATGGCTATATTTGGTGTATAAAAGTACCTATTACTGGTGAGTCTACACAAGCACTAGTAAAATTTTCGGAGAAAAATGTTCGTGAAAATGTAAATATTGAAACGGTGCGTGGTGTAGCTGAAAGTTTTTTGAACGGGGTACGACGTACGACAGAGTGATGATGACGGCAAGGGAGTGATTCGTGTTGCTGGCTTACTAACGATGGTGGACATGAAAAATGAACTAGTACGTGGGTAGAAAAGTGAGTGGTAGTAGCACCATAAACGCAAAGAAAGCTTCAGAAAGGCCGAATGTATTGCAATGAGTCGCAAAATAAGTACATATATTCACAGTTGACAAAGTAAAAGAACCGTTAAAGACACGATTTTATGGGCTTGCACTTGCAACCTCGGGTAAATGAAATCTCTTAATAGTTCAGTTTATTACATCAATGCGGTACAAAAATGATGTTAAATGACTACCAAGTTTACTACTCAACGTAAAACAATAAAATTGCAAATCTCGTTATTTTTTAACTACTCCATAATTCGCAAAATATCCCAGTTAATTCGGATTAGTAGGCGTAGAAGCTCGACATAATTATACAATATACGTAAAAGAAACCAACGAACTTGGCAACAGGTAGATGACTTGGATGGATTTGATGGGTAATGATAATGAGATAAGGACATAAGTACACTACAGGATAAATGATTAAACGTCAGGCAAAAGTTTGCCGACGCAGTGGCAAACATGGGTTTAAACCATGACACTTCAATCAACAAAAAATTGGGATTGACAGTGGACGTCAAAAATATGGAGAATTTATTTATAGTGGATATGTGACTCATTAAAACATTGACAAGAATACTATACTATGAACATTCCAAATGTGAATCTCTTTGCAGAAATAGAGCACTTACACCAAATATTACATAACAAACAACGTTATTCTTAATAACTAGATAGACAACGATACATATGTGAAGACTATAGATAGATCTTCCCTAACTAAAATATTACACACATCGAAATGGAATGATACGTATACACTAACTCACATATATCAAAACAGAAAGCATCCATCTTAATTTTATGTTTACGTTACTTACTCATCTTAATTTAATATTGATCATAAAGTAACAACATCTGTAAATGAATATGCAATTCCTATCAGGAGTCATCAGGGGCGTCTATTCCCTAAGCAATACCTTATCATTAATGCCACCAATCAGCATATATTTAACACCCATTTAATTGTCTACAATCAATAGCTATGGGGAAAACGTTTAACTGCGATTCAATGATTGTTTATCGCAATAGACTAACTACAATAAAAATGGTTTAAGATGACATGATGATGATATAAGTACGACAAATAATCAATCATTTCATGACCAGTAAACTGTACTCATTCTTTACGTTTCGAAAACACTTGTACGTTTGCACAACATGGAAATATCTATATTTAGCCTAACATTTTAACTTACTGGAGAAGTTCACAATAAATACAGTCGCTTATCTCTTTAAATAAATCTACATTGATTATTATATCCAATCTACCAGTAAGCATTCAGTTTCTGAACAAGGATTTGAATAATGGACTTATGACTAGCATACAGTTTCACATTCTGATCGATGTCGATCCATAAGGCACCCTTCGCGTCACTTCCTGCCTTAAATTTGAGATTTCGGAAAACATCGTCATTTCCATCGTTTAGGGAAAAATTAATTGCCTCAGTTTCTATCCATGCATTATCTGTATTTCTTCGATCATCAACATATCCCTTGTACACAGAATCTCCATTAGCGAACACTGTTTTAAGAGAGTCTTCTAAATTGCTACGTTCCTCATCGGTGGCATCGTCAATACTGAAGACTTCTTCCAAAAATTCACGCTTCACAGCAGTCATTGCGTCTTCTCCTGCATCTATCATTCCTACAAAAGTCATGCCAAATTTCAGTACTCAAATCTTGATGATACACGATATATTGTTTGATTTTAATCTGAGTGAAAATGCGTACCTCCAGGGAATGCAGCATCGCCAGTATCCTTCCGGATAATGCCAATAAACTGTAGCACCGGCCTTCCATCTGTAGTCACGACCGTCCCATCTTCTAACTTCTTCCATCTGTAACATCATTTAAATGCATTTCATTAGAATTATTGGCCTTTATATAAATTACTGAACCATCAACAGTGAAACTTTATAGGAGTAAAAACAAGCAGTTGTAGCTCACCGTGTTATTAAACAATCTGCAGCATGGTTTGTAGCCCATCTACCCAAACTTCCGCGACCCTTTATACCAGTGCGACCAGCTGGATTGAGGGGATAACCATCAGCATCCGTTTTATAATTACCGTGATGACTTCGCCGGTTAATTCCTCCATCTTGCTGATTCCACTTTGGCCATAAACCTACGTCGGTCAACTGAAGTTCCTTATCTGCCCAGTCCTTATCATCCATAAGAATGGACGAAGTTGTAAAGTCCGCAGGAGAGTAGTCAGGCCAAGATGCATTCCATTCAATCTTATCTTCAGGAATCACGACACGAACTGGCCCTCCAAATGGATACTGCGGGGCGAGATTCTTTCTTAAATCACGAAGTTCCATGACTTTCAATACTGCGCTGTCGCTATATAAGGATAATTATTTCATTCTTTACTAATGACTGAAACATGATATCGACAAAAGTATATAGTTGAAAGTTAGAAGATTTACTCTACTATATAGTACACGTTCGATTACGTTAACCATAACAAAACCGAACTATCTAAACGTACAAATTACAAACTTATCGATTCTTTCTACTGTCAAATCCGTTTCAAACAGTGTCTCTGTATGTTCGAAATTATTAAATCATTTTATAATATTTGAAATGAATGATCCATTACTTCGTAGACATCACATCGATTGTCATAAACTGACAACAGTCTTGATAACACTTTACCTCTTTTATCTCTTTTTTTATAACTTTGTGCAATTATTACAATTTCCATTTGTGCACGGAAGCATATAACTTACCTATAATATGGAACACCATCCAGCATAACAATTCGTGTCTTTGCCAGCTTCGCAGTCATACTGGAATCAGAAGGATACACCACAAACTTGGTCTGAATTTTCTTGACGGCTGCTGACAGCAAATGTCTCATTAGCGCTCTAACACAGCTTTGCCACAATAATCACAATTAGTCAAACTAACTTGTTGCTGTTTACGGTTTTGTTCTTCGTGCGTATGTCGTCTGCACTGTTCTTCTCCAATCCCCAAATGACACGAAAACGTAAATTGCAAGGAGCAAGCAGGGCTGAAAACTTGTGCACAAACGTCAATATTACTACTTACTACTACTACCATTCAAACAACAGTGCCATCCTTACCGTCTACTCAACTACTCACACCGACTACCGACTAATAAATTATACAGCAACCAGCACCCCTCTAATGCCAAGCTTGTTGCAAAATAAAATACAAATGTGCGCAAGACAAGACGACATGAACATATGATTACTACAAGTACAAGTGTACAACTTCAATCAAACTCTGTGTTCAACGGTGACTGTAGCGTTAGGGAAATCGCCTTTTACAATCAAAACTTTCCTATCTTCATATTTGCCAAATTCTATACTGCCAACTGCTTACTGCCTCTGCTTTGGCCAGAATAATTACGGTTACCACTACTGCAATTTATATTAATATTCGTGATGATTTTTCTGTGCTTTACTTTCACCAGTTTAATTTCACTTTACAGTAGTAGTGGTTTATGCTAGGAAACTGATGTTATGATGATTATTAGGTCGTAATGATTAACATTAATATGGAACTACATGTTTAGACAAGAAACATATATCATTCTATGTGGGTTGGGGGGTTTCTCGGTGTTTTTCCAGCTTCCACTCCACTAATAATTTCATTTCAGTCTCAATCTCAACAGTTACGTAACCAAGGCGAAAAATAAACACTACAATTGCAACGCAATAACAGTCCGCCAATGTAGTGTGTGCCAGTTGCCAGTGAAGTCGCCAGCAGAGCGTAAGATGGTCGGACGGAGGCCGGAGGATGCATATTATGATAATGTTGACGACGATTTTAATAATGTACAAGGATGAAAAATGAAATATACATGAAAAGAGTTGAGGTGAGTAGATAGACGTAGTTTTAGTTTGTGGTAGTAAGTAGTAGTAAGTAGTAGCAATAGTGAGTATAGTGGAAGTAACAAATAGTTGATTGATACTAAATCTGTAAAAATGTAAGTCAACAAGTTCCATACACGAACTTGGCTAAATTTGGGTTTTACAGTCTGCCTTTACATCTATTGTCTTTGCCTACCACCACCACTCAATTACGCACTACATACTATAGACAGCGAGACCCGTCGTACCCGCTACCAAGGATGCACAGGAACTGAGGGAAAAAGGGAGAATTGTGTCCCTGCAATCTCGTAGTACCCGCTACCAGAGATGCGCAGGAACTGAGGGAGAAAAGGGAGAATTGTGCCTCTGTAATCTCGTAGTACCCCCAAAATTTTAGTGTACCGATTAGATTTTTTGATCAAAATGAGCTGAAAGTTATGTTGGTTACAATAGATTGAATGCTAGTGACGCATGCACATAATTCTAGTGGTTCAATTATTAAGAGGCGAAGTCCGTCCGTCTGTCTGTCCGCCCGAGCAGGAATTTTGAAATTCTGTCTGCGGGAGGTGATAGGGAATCACCATCGCATCAGAACCTCCCCTTTTGGAGACATATGTCAAACCGGAAGTGGGTCAAAAGGTCGAAGGTCAAATCTTTTTAAATGAGACCCGGGGCTCAAAATCGGTGGAATGATACATGGCATCATGCTTATCAATAATACCGAGTTTTGTGCTATCGGTCAAAGGGTTAAGGAGCAATGGCAATGGCCTGACCTGACCAATCTTGATACTATTTCTCTTTAGTATAAGGTGTGTTCAGCGTAGTTTGGGGTCTATATAAACTCCTAATTATCTCGAATTTGAGCAGCGAGGTATGGGAGTTTTACCTATAACTATTTGAGTTCAGAGTCCATTGTTAATTCCGCAAATTTCGTCTCTTACTTATGTCCTTGTTAAGGTTTATTAAATTTAATAAATTTTTTGTAAGGGAGTTTTTTAAATGCCATGATGAAAGTCGTGAATACTTACTTTTTTATTTTAGCCCCTCTCTATTTATATAGCCCTCTTCCGAAATTGATTTTTACTGTTTAGTCCGCACTATGGCGTGAATGCGGTAGTTTAAGGTAAAATTATTTTAGGTAAGGTTGTTGGGTTCGGTACTTTGGGTTACCTATAAAACCTAATCTAACCTACTGCATTCTTGCCAATTATAACCTGAGATACGGGGAAATTTTTTTGGGGAAAAGTGGTACATAATAAATGTTATTCGTTATTGTCACCAATCCTTATACCAATTCCATGCATTTTTCCTAATTAAAAATATTTAGATCACTTGTTACGAGCTTAAGTACCGAAATACATGTGAAATTTATTGAGAAATGAAGATCGGTGATAATAACGACTCCAGGTTTCGATAGGGAGTTGAAACACTACATATTGTGGATCCCCAATTCCCACTTGCCGACCTACGTTAGTTGAAACATGCAAAATGGCAAAAAATAGTACTTCATTACATGTATTTTTGTGTCTATCAAACCATGTCTGTGAACTTGGTGGGTTCCAGCACGCCTCCTTTTATTTGCTCCATAAATTTATCTAGAACGACATCAAACTAGAAACCATTTTTAAGTGACAATTAAATAGAACCACCTATTTAAGGAATTGGGTTGTAATGAAAAGAACTGCTCAATACAAAGTCTTATAGTGGAAATTTGATCTTTCGCCTGGGCCGTGTGACGCCATATCAATAGACATAATGAAAGAAACTCAGGAGGACTCTTGAAAAATGCGTTAAGAAACTCCACGAAGATGGAATAACTTTGGAAAACACGTAAGAGGTAATGAACCAACGACCATTGAGATGTCTCTGAGGACCTTTTTCGAATTCAAGCCCTTTAATGCCAGCGCTATTACTGCGAACACCTCACCTGTGATGAGTGGCTTCCAAACTTCCACATACAAAGTATTACGAGGTGTGATGGAAGAAATATGACTTCTTAAAATTAAAAGAGGAACTGTGAACGAAGTATATAAATATTGATAATTACTGAAGTATTAACGGCAATACAACAAACCGATCAGTATTTGAGCACTTTTTCTTTTTAGTAACAATGATAGTATATACGGCTAATGTTTCTGCCACAAAATAGTTTTGCTTTAGACAAACCTTTTCAATTAAGCATGTTTGCCTGCCCATTGCACCTACGTAACCATATATTCAGCGTCTTCGACTTGAAATTATTATATATTCAATGTTGGAGGCGGTGGCATTGGTTTATGATACACTAGTAGTAGAAGCAGCGTGAGCAATTTGAGGACGTTGCATATTTCCACATGTCACAATGTAGGATGGCAAATGTTGCTCAAGAAGAAGCATAAAGAGTATATGTATATCAATGTGAAAAGCTGTTTGCTGCAACTGTTAGCTACGTTAGGTCAGTGGTTTCTTCCGTTCCGTGCTTCATTCCAAACGTTTTTTTGCATTTTTGCCATGTAATCAATTTTTATATATTATTTAAAATATCTATCTTAAAATGAAAATGAATTCAACAGTGGTTGGCTATTACAGCGTTCATAGCGAGATTTAAAATATTTGCACATAGTCTAATACGGGGTCGACCAGAAATGGCCCCATCGCAAATCGCAAGCCACTCAACACATTTCAAAAACTGACAAAAACTTTATATAGCTTATGGTTTCCACATAAATCTAATGTTATTATGATACTATTCATTATAATATCGCAATGTTGTTATTAATGTTACCACTTTCATCTGTATATAACTTATATAAACATAATATTTATAAAGATTTAACTATTTGTATATTCAACATTAGAAACTTTTGTATTCATTAAACGACTGAATATAAATGAGTAAATAGCGTTTGTATACCGAAATCATGAATTAAATTTATTGAAAGATTCATATAAGCTTACAGAGATTAACATAGTACATAAAGTATCATCTCTTCCGCAATAATAATGTAGAGTAATTGTACAAATTGAAAAGTGATTACAGAGAATAGTAAATTAAATTAACGGTTATTCACTTCCACGCTGTAGTACAAATTTACACCTCATCAAACTAACCTTTTTTATTTCATTTCATTGCATACCCTTACAAAGGATACCACGCTTATAAATTTAAAAGTTAAATTAACTAGCCTTGCTCGTAAGATCTACGTAGTAATATTATTGTTCATTTCTTTCAATTAATTTGCCATAAGTAGGTAGGTACTTCTTTATATTTTATCACTCAATTATTGAGAGAAGCGCCGAATTTCTTACGCAAAACCAAATCCTTCTGAACACTCATGAATTGCTTTTCTTAAATAAGTGCACAATTTGTCGTACGTTTCATACGCTGGCAAGTCCAATTGATTGAAACTGCACAAACAATGCATACAAAAATTCATTTTTATGTTGTCATCAAATGTACATGTTTTTAAAAATTGCATATTTAACTTACCAAGTGTGGGCACTGGGAAGACGATCCGTAGAGCGATCATCACGATGAATCTGAAACTTTTGTACGCCATTCATTCCTTCTAGAGCTCCAAATCCTTGCAGAGGCACTTTTGAAGTTCCAGTAACAAACTGCAAAAATTTGGCCCTTTCAGCTTGGTCAAAAGACCGTAGAGCTCTCCAAAACCATTGAATCTACAATTGGTTCATACAAACGGCGATTATCAGAATGTTGCATGTCATTGTGTCAGGAAAGCGTGAATCCGTAGATCCAATGTTACATGTAAAATTTACTACTTATGTTACCTGAAGAGAATTGGGTTGATATTTGTGGTATTCGGTATTTGCCTTTAAGTCTTCTATGTCAATATTGGGAAGTCCAGAAATAAGTAGTTCCAACTCCTGTTCGTTGAAAATGGAAATCAGTCTTTTGGGGATTATATCGTAAAATCCTTCCAAAAAGGCGTTTAATCTGAAATTATCAAAAATAGTGTTTGTTTAATTTCGTAGTGACAGTTATAAACTAAAAGCGTGTATTTTTGGGCATCGTCATAACAAAAGTCTTTCTATGTATTGCAGAATGAAAATATCACTGTTTTTGAAAATTATACACTATTTAGAATTCTATGCAGATCTGGGTACGTTTGACTTACCAATTACACGACCCACAAACTTGAAGTATAAGAGGTGCGAGGAATTGTAGTGGGAAGACGGATTGATCATGTACGTAACACGATCTCCAGGAGAAGTAGTAAACAACGCATACATGGGATTGAAAATTTCTCGAGAGATAATAACATACCATTCCCTTAACAAACCTCCTGCATCTTGTCCTTCCTCACCTAATCACATTATAATTACAATGCCACAATTACATCTGAAACTTTTAGAACAAGTATAATAATAGTAATAAAATCATTAAACAAGTACCTTCAAACACGATGTAAAACCGATTTTTCCATTCCTCTGCACGTCTGCGTTGAAGCTCACGGAAGGAGTCTTCAAAGACATTGGATCTCCGGACATGGACTGCAAGATCTTCACGTCTAACCCCTTCATCCAGTCTTTCTAATTCAGTTCGGAAATATCTACGCTTGACGTCAAAATCTAGTACTCTAGTATGGTCAACTAAAACAGAGAATGGCCCATCTGCAAGATGTTGTGTCGACTGACGAAGAATCTGATTCAGCACAGTACGATGTGTTTCTGAGGGAGTAGAGAAGAAATTAGTATAACAATTTATAATACTGGTATATAGACACATGATTATACATAATAACAGCAATTACCAGCAAATGTCAGGAATTTTTGTGTGTCCGGTGACAACGAAGCAGTAGGTGCTCCTGTGATATCTAACGTCGATGAGGTATGCGTATCGAGCATTTCCGTGTCCCGTTGAACGGGTCGTTGTCCTGCCAGAATGGGTTCTATTGGAGAGACAGGTGGTAATTCCTGCTGTAGATGAGCAAGTTGAGCTTCTCTAGATTCACGAATGTTTAACTTTTTGTCTTCCCTTTCGCTAGAGGAAGCATGGACTAAGAAAAATGCCTCCACCGCAGGCTATGTAAATAAAAAGAATATTAGCTTAACAGATTCTGGTAAGATTTCAAAATGACTTATATAACAAATATAATTGAAGTTTACCTGTAACACTAATACAGCATGGTGATCTGGAGTGTGCCCTAACTCTAATAAACATTGACTCAAAGTTTCCCATAATGAATCTAGCTCTAAGAGGCCACTAAGTCTTGGTAGTAGCTTAGCCTCATCAACACTATCATTAAGGTTATCCTTAACTTCCTGGCCAGTTAAAATTTTGGACGACTCCCTTCTTTCAGATCTTACTTGCCCCGGTCCGTCTTCTTCTGTGGTTTCATCCACGTCAAGGAGCGTAGGGAGAGATGAACCAACATTCTCATTGGTTTCGGAAGTGGCACTACGGCGGATTCTAGGAAGGCGAGATGCAGATGAGCTGATAATGTATAAAAATAACTTGTAATGGCTAGAATCCCCCATATAAAGTCAAAATCATTCGTTAGTAATAAACTGACCTGGAGTCTCTGGGTTCAGAAGTGTCCATAGAATCAAACAGGAAAGGTTCCATGTCCACATCCATTGGCCAGCCATCGATCGGATCTTCTCCTGGAAGACGAGGTCGATCCCGTTGCCGTCCAGGAGTGCTTGCGTTATTACTTGGGCCAGCTTCACCCGTGGGCGCACCACTAGGCTCAACAATGGTACTTGATAAAAGTGGCCCACCAATGTTTCCTTTTTGCTTGTGTTTCTTGATGGCTGCTCTGATAGCATCTCTAAGACTTATGATTACTTTCAAAAGGCGTAAGAAAAACGCTTGACTTGAAGATTTGGACGTTAATGTTGCCATTGAAGGAAGTTGTAGCTCTGTAGGAGCTTTTCCTTTGCTACCAGACTGGATAATGACCTTTTCTTTCGTGAATCTATAATTTTCAATTCGTTACACCAAGCATTAGCGTATACATAGTTTGGTAGCAACGTCAAGCACGAATATCGAAAATGAAGATTTTAAACACGTTTGGAGCTCCCTCTCACACGTCACTTACCTATCTACAATTGTTCCAGAATCGGTCTTGTAACCTTTCTCATTGTCATGCTCAGTTTGATTGCTTCCACTCGGATCTTCTGACGTTCCCCCGCATGGTTCTTTTCTTAGAGCTTGTAGCTCCTTTTGCAAATCTGCAATGTGCCCGCAAACAGTATTTCCAAGGTCCCTCACCCCATCAGTGAGTAGCTCAAGTATCTAAAACGTTAAAAGCATACTTAGATTTACACCAACCAAGATGAACTGTAATTTTAACAATATTTTTAAATGAATTTGAAATTTAAAAAGGTGTTTTACTACGAGAGTGCTTACCTTATTTCTGGTAGAAGGGGGGCCATAGGATAAATTCAATAACAAAGAAGTAGCTTCTTCAAGACCCTCTTCTGAACAGCTCTTGGTGGTGATAATGTCAATAATCAATTTGAGATGAGATTTCGAAATTGACATAGATGCATCAACAGGAGTTTCTGGTTCTTCAAGAAGAACCTTCCGACCAAACCCAGATGTATCGGGTATTCCAAGAGAGATCAGAGAGAGCAAACGAAGCAATTTATCAGTAAGAACAGAGCTACGGCGAATAAATGGATAAGCAAACATAGAAATCAACTGTCCAAAGGGAGACACTTCGAAAGGAACAGCAGGAATACCCTGATCAATGCCACTGCTTACACCAGAGTGTGCTTTTCCGATTGCTTTGCCCTGCGAAGATATGGACAAAGGTAAAGGTCAAATTAATTCAACCCATAAGTCATCATTATCCATCAATCGTACAAAGTACCTACCTTTTTGCTACTAGATGCCGAGTCCAATTTCAGCAAATGATCCCAAAAGTCTATCATGTTCTCAACGCATTTCGATTTTCCTGACGACAACGTTCGAGCCTTACTTTCGGGTGGTGGCGTTGGTGGCTTCTTTTCGACGACTCCGGATGCGCGGCTAAGGCTGGGTTCTAAACACAGCAATGACGGTCTACCTTTTGAAGGTAGAAATTGTGATGGAAAACTTTTTGCAAGGTTGCTGAGAACGTCTAGCGTGTGCCTGTGGAGGTTTAATGTAAGGATACGGGTTACAAATTACTTTCCTGTTTTAAGACATATACTTATGTATGCTCCATAATTTATATATGTTTTGTTATCATATTTGTTAAAGTACATACCGACAGATGGTTGGAACGGCTTGTGGATGAATAAAGATTTGTCTATGTTCAATAGTACTCTTTTTACCACCTGTGGATGACGCACTTTTTTGTAACAGGAATACATTGGCTCTACATCCCAGCGCTGCATCAAGACTAATGTTTAACCACGCAGGCGTATGACTGTTGTGACGTCTCTCTACTGCGGAAGAATTTTCCACGCGAGCTGGATTGTTCTTTGACGTCGAAGGCAAATGATCCAATTTTTGCCGTGTAGTTATAACTCCAGGGGGAGTACTGATTGTGCAGTCATTTGCGCGTTCCATCACAGATAATAATGACTACAATATTATCAAAGAGAACCATGAAACTTAAGATATGGTGACAACGTACTCAATATTTTCCGAAGAAGTTCATATGACAAGAGGCATTACGTACCCTAATAACCCACTGTCGGGTTGTAGAATGGTAGCAAAGGTTACGCAGTACACGATGAAGTCGTCCAGTATTTAGCCGCGGTTCGTCAACAAAAAGTAGCACCAAAAGACATGATAAAGTCTCATTATCAACTAATTGTTTTCCTTTCACTTTTCCACCGAGCATTCCCGTGTGAGTTGCCATGGTTGTTGGTGCCCTGGGCCAGTGACTGGACCACTGTGCTCTTTGAGCTACATTTGCTATCGAATATCGTGAGCTGAGTCTCATGCCTGAAAGAAAGGTCCCCACTATGTCATCATACATGATACGTGTCATACATCATAAATAAGGAAACTAGTTTAAACTATCTTGGCGGGTTTAATTTCTAGGTAAGCTTACCACTATTGCGAAGAATTGACGACAGTGTGGTGCCAGTATGTCCATGCGAAAATAGACGATCTTGGAGAAACTGTCGATTTCTGCTTTCCCATTCTCGTCGAAGACTTTGAGCCTCAGCTGCCAAATCTGCCGGAAGAGCTGCAATCTGAGACTCTTCCATATCGGCAAGAATCTATCCACCGAATTCGACAAAATAATATAGATAACATGAACTACATTACTACCAACACGATTGTAGAAAATAAATTCACGTTGATATATGGCTTCAGTAACTTACAGCTTGACGGAGTGATGGTTGAAGATTGCGAAAGAATGCTTCCGTATCCATAGGATCATTGGGATTGCTAACAGTCGCCATTCTTCTTTGCTGTTCAATTCTTTGTTGGGCTAATACTTCTTCCTGAATATTAGGAGGTAAGGCTGCTAAAAACTCTGGGCTGACGTCGACAATTGAAGTGGTTGTTTCAGTTTGTCCAACGGCAGGTGGTCTGGAGCGAAGAGATTGTAATCTATGGTACACATTTCATCGCATAAAATAGTCTAGTCTATTCTACAGCGTTCTAACACTGAAAAAAACTTATAGTTACTACAAGTACCTCAAGTGTTCAGCGATGACCTCTTGTCGCATGTCCTCTGGTAAAGCAGCCAAAAACGAAGGATCAACTCCTTCAGGTATATCAATGTCACCGAGAATGTTTCTGAAATCTTCACTAACATTTTGAGTTCCAGAAGGTCCAGCTACAGGTTCAGAGTGTCTCACTGAGTCTGACGTAGTTGCTACTACACAGATAAATAGTAAATTTCAAACTTTTGCATTCACACGACTATTTATTCACTTACTAACAAACACTCACCACTAGTTGCACCGGGTTGTTCACTTCCTCTACTACTCGCTTGCTCGACGCTTTCTGTCGACGAAGAAGTTTCGACTTTGGCTTCGCCATGGTTAGTATCGACCAGCTGTTCATCTGGGGAATCTTTCATTGCGTTAGATGGAGAAACTGCATCTTTGTTGGCAGGCTCACCTGATGGGACCACAGGGACCACAGGTCCTTCAGGTGTTTCTGTTAGAGTAACATTAGGATTGGAAGGCGGCATAATCCCATCTGCGGTTGGAAACTGAGATACATTTGTCAGTATAGCCCCAACGGCGCTATTTTCAATGCTGACAGGTCCATTAGTGTTACTAGTATTACGAGCTTCTGGTCCTTCAGAGGGCGTAACTTGCATCGTGTCTACAATATTTTGCTCAGCTGTGATAGCGTTGTGTGCTTGTTCTTTGGGAACGGCAAAACAATGAATCGAAATTTAAACAATGAAGTTATTGAACTGAAATTACAAAATAGAGTGTGAACGTACCCACGATTGGACGAATGTCAACCATTCGTTCTAAAGTTCTCTGAAGAGTTTGGTATTCTTCAGCATCAACACTAGGAGCCGAAGGAGTCACATTAGTCGACATTGTAGGTGGCTTCGATGGGGCTCCAGGTACAGGCTTAAATGCATCTGCTGTTGCTAAAATGGTGTGTAAACAACGTATCATTAAAAATCGTACAAACTAAATCTAAAATATAATTTAGCTTCATCTGAGTGGAATGCTTACATCGTTTCTGTTTCTCTTCAGCCTGCTTTTTCTTCATTTCCCGCCTCATTTCGAATGCTTTGTCTCTATAGTACTCGATGCACTCCACAATTTTTCTTTTACAAGCTATAATGAACATTGGTAAGCATAGGATTTTACTAGAATGTCAACTTATTTTTTAATTTTGTGCCTTTCAAGCTTAAATTTAAAAAAATACATACCAACAACAGAATCGTGAAGAGATTCTCCGTCAAGTGCCTTGGCTTCTTCACACCACCAATGCAAAGCAGTGTAATTAGATACACATCCAGTAGACCCAGAAGCACCATTTCTACTGATTCCTTGATCCTATTCAATACACCGAAGAAAAGTTTAATTAAATGGAGATTGTTCCATACATGCACATAATAGAACAATTACATGCAACACCATATTACAATAACTCTTACAGCAGTAGCATCCATAACTAAAAATCGGGCGTCCCTCATGCCCTGATTTAAGGCTTGACCAGTTGTGAGCTGAATTACTTCCTGCGCCGTTGATGGACCAAGTAATCTTCAATAATTAAAAGAAAGATCATTAACTACGTACGGAAAACTCAAAGTAAATACCTATACAAAATATAATTACCTCTGTAAAATCGCCGGTGGATGTGGATGCCGTGGATTAAACTGAATATATTGATATCTCCTCTGGCGGCCACTTCTATGTCCGCGTGTGGTAACTGTTCCTGTCACTGGTTGGTCAGTAACTGGGGGTTGCAACAATGGATGACTTAACCGAAGTCCTATAGAAAATGGCAGAATATTTATTATTAAAATCCACTACCCATTATTCCTATCAATTGTAAGCCGAACACCACAAAACTAATTATGTCTAGTATACTGTCAGATGAAATTTTACCGCTAGAGTGCTCGCTGCCCATCGGATCGTCGAACAGGCCCACATTTAAGTTGTATGTAGCATTATTTGTGAAAAAGACAGGTGTATTCTCCGGATCTTGACCATACTGTACCATAAGTAAATCCTCATCTCGATCCAGACCAGTAAACCTCATGAAACCATCATCCCATTCTTCTTGACCTCGTTCATCAAAGTTAGATGCGCCGTCTTCATCATCGTCTTCATCATCCTCCTCTTCTTCGTCTTCATCTTCCTCTTCTTCACCTTAAAACAGTTGGAATCTATTATTGTTTGACTTGCATATGCAAATGCATGAGTCTCATTAATGACAACTATAAAACTCACCCTCCTCTTCTCCGTCATCTTCTCCATTGGAGGCTTCTGATTCTGACTCACTTGTGTCATTGTGGTCGTGGTCTTCCTCATACTATTGAACATAATTACGTACTTATTTTCATGTAAACCACGAGTCAATGAAATAAACAATATTTTCGTCGTGTTTTTACCTGGTTCGATACAAAATCTCTAGAATCGCGCTGAGTGGATTCCGGTTCCGTGTCCATTCTGTTTGAGGACGAATCCATCATAGAATTTTCAGTAATAATCAGTTCCTCGGGTGGTACAGTGTCCCTGAAGATGTATAATAAATTCATTTGGCTTCACTTCACTAAATTATGGGATTTCTTCAAACTACAACAAACCTTTCTAGCAGTTGGTCCATAATTTCGTCTAAAACGTCATCATCTGGAGCTTCCGGTGCATCGTGTTCATGAGTGTGACTTTCGGATGTTGCATCAAGAAGGCTTTCAGCAGCAGCGGATATATCATGCTCTGTGTTATCGGCATCTTCAACTGTCTCCTCACCTTGAGCATGAGTCATCTCTGAATTACTCGTACCACCTGTGCGCATATGTACACCTTGAGTAAAGAACATGGAAAAGGTGCACATTTTTGTATAGATACTGAAAATTGTAAATATTTATACAAACCTGTGTGTGTATTGTTAACTGATTCTTGAACGGTCGTCTCGGGCTTTGACTTCGGACGGGTTGGATTTGTAGCAACAGGTTGGTTCACAATTCTAGAAATCACTTCCAATGGTTTTAAGGCAGCATTAACAGTTGTAGCCATGTACGGACTGGAAAGGTCTAAGCTATGTGGAATTCTTGCTAAGTCGATTGTGACATTTTTGCGGATCAAAAGACGGACCACTTGGTTCATACTGAAAATGATTAATATTTGTCAAGCATTCATTTTTAAGTCAACAACATTTGATGTAATGAAAATTAGACGAATTTAAATTTTTTTAGTTTACCAGAGCGTAGTGGGCTTCAGTACAGGGACCATTTGCGTGGGTGGAGCTGACGGGCAAGTTTCTATCATGGTGCAAATAAGGGCAGCAAGCCCCTGAATTCTTGAATGCTTCTCTGGGGATTCCCTCATACTTAGTGCACGCTGTAACGCAGCTTTAACCTGTAGGCATACGAAAGATGACAGTGTTCAAAATATTTCACATTACATTTAGAGACACCTTACGAGTATAGAATCAATGATTATCCATTTCAATATCCTATCTATTCCTCATTTTTTCGTTGCAGTTTCAATCGTTACAATCGAAACAAATATTAAAGTAAAATAGTCCTATCATATTAATTTTGAACTTTAGAGCACATTTATTTTTAAATCAACCTGTCCTGTAAAGTTACTTGAGTGCATAAAATTATAACTCACTTCAGAGATGACTATTGCCTGTGCTTCAGGTATGTGATTACATCCTGCCATTGCAGATATCAAATCTCTAACCGCAGAAGAGCAATCCTTTTCAGATGAATTCTCAGTTGTCGAGAGCATTTTATCCAATAAGAAGGCCAGTGCGGAACAGTCCTGTTTTACAAAAATATTTAATTTAGTAAGAGATAATAGAATATATCAATAAGTAGTATTAGTTAATAAAAAGTCTTTTGTTTCAGTACTCTATAATCATTTTTTAACTTACTTCTTGCAACCACGGGTTGTTGTTCTTGTAGAACGTGTATTCAGCAATAATTTTACAAGGGAATGAATACGAATGCACCGACTCGGCAAGCAACTGACAAATGGCATATTTGGGAATGAGTTGCTTTTTCTTGTTGTCCTCCGTCGATGTTGCAGATGATTTTTCGTTGGCTTTCGGTGTGGGTTTGGTTGTAATTGTGTCCGTCTCCATCTGCATTACATATGACATATTTTGATTAATTGCTTTAATATAGTATCTACAGTTTCATACTTGAAGGTTTCTTGATCACAGTTTACGATTACAACTGATAAAAGTGGTCAGACACTCTTCTTACCGTTTCATCTTCTTTAGCTCCTTGGGTAGCATCTGCCTTCGGTGTACCCGAATCATTTGTTGAAGAACTACAAGCTTGTATTGTATTGCTTTCTTCTTTCAGTTCTTCATCTCTCGAATTTGGAACAGTTAGTGCGTCTAACAGGGTTTCAATCGCATTACGGGCTTGTTCCCCTACACCACCATCCACATTTTCTAATTTGCAAGGAATCGGTTTAACAATGAGGCGGGTATCCTCTTCTCCCCTTCTGGTAACAAAAGTGATATCCACACGAAGAATTCGTCCAGCCACCTCCACAAAATAATCTTCATGACGGCAAGCAATTGGTGCAAGGACTCTCAATAAGTAATGTAATTCCTTGCATGTCGAGGCTCCGCTGCTTAGAGCTTTAGCTCTAATCATCTAGACAAGATGAAAACTTACCGAATTAGCGTCACCGTTTATACAATCCCATCCGAACTTTAACCAGGAAATTATGATTAGACACTTACCTTTTCAATTGCGTATTTTAAGCTCTGAGAGTCCTCAAGGACATGCCGGATCAGCAGATTAGCAAGAGGAAAGAAGCCAGAAAATCCAGAATCAGAATTCAAAGTTGTTAGGTATCTGACGCCACCGTGTTCAGAGAATACCTCCGCGACTTCATAAGATCGAGTTAATCGTAAAATCAGTCTCATTATCGCATGTAACGTGTCAGGGTTCACTGGCCATCCCATTAACCTGGTGGTGCTCCTGTTTAAGACGAAAAATTCCGGTATATAGTTTGGATCAAATTGCATTCATGAACACAAATTAAATGCA
Source organism: Callyntrura sp. NNG-2020 (assembly GCA_027744055.1). NCBI lineage: Eukaryota > Metazoa > Arthropoda > Collembola > Entomobryomorpha > Paronellidae > Callyntrura > Callyntrura sp. NNG-2020. The sequence goes on from JAHZNE010005229.1 coordinate 49,582, forward strand.
CTAAAATTTTCAAACTTACTCAACAATTTGTTTCTTTTGAGCCATGTCAAGGCCCTTCAGACGTGGCATTTTGCAAGACTCGGCACCAGTTTCTGCAACTGCAGTGCTACTTTCGTCACCTGGTTTTGGAACATTCTTCTGAGCAGTCTCTGGAGCGTCCTCCTGTGGGCCCCACAATAGATCAAAGTCTTCTCCCATCACTGATTGAAGTTCTTCGAACCCCTCGTTGCGTATAGATAAAGTTCTGGGATCTGGTAGAGGCCAAAGCAAATCATTTGTCGCTGGGGTAGTAGTTGTCGTAGATGCAGCAGTATTCGTTGTCGTAGTGGTCGTGGTCGTCGCAGTGTCCCCAGGCTTTGCTTTGAGCCATAATGTGATGGGACGACGATTGCTAGTTTCTTCATTAAGTTGAATCATTGCTGTAAAATTAATTACATAACGTCTTCTTCCGGCTGTGATCCTCACCATACTTTCTCCGTCCCAAAACGCTTTATCAATAATGTAATTGTTCTGCGATGAATATGAGCACCATTTCCCAGAGTTAATGTCAAACCATTTCCAAAGATGGTTTGTTTCTTCCGATACTCTTAACCTCCTTTTCGCTGCAACTGCTGCCTTTTCATACAAATCAATCATGAGTATAAGAGGAGCAAGCCATGAAGGTGTACGTCGCCTTAACTCCTCTTTCTGTGAGCTCTTTGCACATTGATCGTGGAACAAACGGATTAGTTCAATGGCTGCGTCAATGACATGTTTTTTCTCCAATGCCATGGCACTCATGCCTTTCAACTCCTACAATTGCAATTAGAAAAAGAAACTTATTAAACAAAATGAATAGTTCGAAGAAAACAACGAAGATATACTGGGTTCTGCAAACGTTACCTCGAACATCAAACTGAAAAGATGAATGCGGTGTGCAACTGGCGCAGATTCTGTTTTAAATTCTGCAGTCAGGAGAACATTCACGTCCTTCTGAATAGCATAATAAATTGTTTCGACACCTCCCTCAATCTAAAAAATTATTAAATATGAAAGATAAAGCATTCGTATCTTTTTCAAATTTAAAACATTCCAATTTTAAAATTTTGCAAACCTGTGTTACTATTCCAGTTAAAGTTTCTTTCATCCATGCAGGACCATTTCGCTGTCCAACAGCAACAAGAAGTTCACAAACTCTGTAAACTGTTTCTGGAACAGTATCCAATATTTTCAAACATTGGTCCATTATCGTTTCGGTGAATGAATCCAAATCTTCAGCTTTCAAGTGTTCCAATGCCTGCAAAGTAAAACACTGATTTAAAACTCATTCAAAAACAAATTCACTACGAAAGATCCTACATCATTTGGCTGCACAGGAATATCTTGTCAAGAAAGCGTTGCCACATATTCCGCTGTCATTAATAAGTTTGGTAAAGCTTTAACGATGACCAAAAATATAACGCTAACGTAGTTGTCATTTTAGTTTAATTGATGAACATGAAACAAATTAAATAATTGGAAACTGATACAACCAAATTATTACTGCTCCTCTACAAGATAACTGTCACTGTGCACTATTTGGCTTCTACAAATTTAGAATTGCCCCTTCTCTTTTTATCTCCATGACTTCTTTAGGTGACATATCGAAATTTTCAAAAAAAAGTAACAGTAGAAAAAATTTAATAACAGAAACTGCTACCTCTTCACTTTTGAGGTTGTTAAAAAGTCTTAGCATCTCCTGATCAGGTGGATCTGCAGTAACTGCTGGAACGATTGTCGGTACTGGCGCCGGAGCGACAGGTGGAACAACTGCTGCTGCAGCTGCAGCCGCAACTACTGCTGCAGCAGGTTGTTGTGCATTGGCGTTGAGAAGATAATCTGTAGCTTGATGAAGACTATTGCTGGTTATAAGAGCCTCTATGCACATTTCAACGGAAAATCCCATGTCCATCAACTGTCGAAGATGATCGACATTAATGCCCAGTTCATAGGCTGCTGCCATATGTCCAGATAATGGTGGACCACTAGCTGATGGAGTACTGGGTGTAGTTGATTGTCCAGTTCTGATAATGTTTTGATCTGCAGAGGCGGCTCTTGGTATTCTTGAGGCTTCTGTACCCGAAATATTAGTAGCGTCAGAACTAGGTACAGGGTTAATAGTCTGCGCAGAATTATTAGGTTCAACGGCAGCAGTTCCGGTTGGACCTTCTACAACACGATTATTAACTGGAGGAATGCCAACGACACTGACTACTGCAGAAGCACTTAGGTGACTGCTCGAGGGACCAGCACGTGAGGTAGCGGTGTTTCCATCAAGTTGATTTGTTAAATCATTTGAAGATTGGCTCATTATTGTTCTTGACTGAGGTGTCTGCGATTGCTGGTTATCTTTTCCTTTAGCAGACAGCTTTGACTATAACAGATAGTGTATTACGAAATAGGTTAGTTATAATCATTGCAATATTAACTTCAAAGCCAATTTAAAACAACACAACTGTATAACTTATGTAGCCGTACTACAGCTCTTTGTAAAAGTTGAAAGACTTCCGAAATTAAGTATAGCTTATTTTCACATTTTGAATATTTGCAAGAAAACAAAATTTGACTTATTTCCTGTACATATTTACATCGAAGTTTATTTAAATTGGCGCATATGTGTTCAAAATAGAATATATAATATGATTAATGGAACTATTACGAAAATACGCCCCGGGCAAAAAAATCACATAAAAAATGTTTATAGTGAGATGTATATTGTAAAAATGCTAAATTTGTACAAAATATAAAGTCACGATGTGTACTTACTGCTGCTTGCTTCTTTTTTAATATAAAATAAAAACGGTCTGGATTTATCTAACTTAGCTCTGAAAACAAATGGCACTACCAACATACCTGTTCTCTGTAGCGAAGAATATGACACAGAATAGCCAACATTGATTCAACAGCCCGTGTTCCATAAAGCTTCAGATCATACCGGCGCCATAAGAACATCACTGCATCAAAAGCTTTCTGAAAGCCAAAATATACATTGTATTAGACAAAATCACGTTGGTAATAGCATAAACTTTTGTGTCGTTTAATTTCTCGCTTGTATAACAACAAAAACGGTAAATCGTATGACCAACCTTGTGGACATTCGCTAAAAACAAATTAGCATTGAATGGGTTTCGTAGTATGGGTGGCTTCAGTGGCAAACTATGTGGCGATTCTAAAACTAACTTGGGATTGACAAATTTCTCCATTAGCAACAGCCAAGAGTCAAGAAATTCAACTTGATGCTCATTAGGAACAACAACAGGGCCTCCCGCGTCCGGAGAGCTTTCTGATATTGCCCAATAAAACACCCTGAAAAAAACATGTCTACATTAAATCCGTAATTTTTTCACACATGTATATACATCTTTGCTAAAATATGCTTACTCAAATAAGGAGGAAAGGCCGTCAGCGTCCATAAACTGTCGAAGCATTAGGTGATATGGATACTTTTTCTCATCAAACAATAGAGGAGCAGAAAAACCTACAGCGCAAATACTAAATGTCAACCTTGGTACTGGAGAATTAGGTTTTGGCTGCCATTTCAATCCATTGTTTAGTAACTGAGCTAAAACTTCTGCCACTTGTGTAGCAGTCGTCGTTACATATCCTTGCATAGCTGGCATATGGTGACCACGTCTTTGTCTTAAAGGTGAACCAACACATAACTGGAAAGAATATGCAATAAACAATACAACCACATTACACTAAAATGCGTAAAACTTCCTAAATAAATAAAATGTTGGAAAATATATTAATCTGCTAAATAAAATGTGGTTAAACCCACTTTTACTAATAGGCCGAAAAGTTCCGCTAAGGCGCGTCCTAATCTCGAAGATGCACTTAGGATAGGTTTCAAGAGTTTGGCGTAGTGCTGAAGCGTGTCGTTCGCTCCACCTTTATCTTTGTCTTGTTTCGTAGTTGTCTGAGTGGAAGAATTCACCAACCCAGGATTTGAAGCCAAGTTAGACTCTGAGTCAACTTCCATTTGATCCCACGACTCACCATCACATGATCTCGACATATCTTGTTGCGTCTCCATATTGCAACTGGAATCCTGTGATGGCGATAAAACCATTGTCTAATCAAACCAATCAAACGATGTAGTATTTGAAGAGGTATAATTTCACAACACGCCAACACAAAAGTAAAGTAGGTACCTTGGAGTCAGACGGTGGAATTAGTTTATCTAAATCAGATCGACCAAAACCATCAGCATCTGGTTGGTATTCACCGCTGCACAGCGCCAATAATACGGTGCTTTCCCATACCAAATTCAGGTAAAGTTTTGATAACAGTCTTAATACTTCCAGTCCTGTCTTTGACCCCCAATGATTGATCGAAAGAGTTCGTATATCACTCTACAAAAGTAAACATATAATGTTATACATGATTAAAAAGATGTAATCATACTTCGAGCACACCGCTAAATAACTTACCTGTCCTGTACGGCAAACATAAATGAACATCATAATCAATGAATGCACAGCCGTCATATCATGAAGAATAGGGGTTTCTAGACAGTTAGAAACGGCTTCAACAGGATTTGATGAGTTTGCCAGTTCTCGAAGCAACACGCTACTACCGGGACTGTCTATAGTTTTATCAAGTACATCAAGCCGAAGTAATACAGCATGAAGCTTCTCGAGCCCTTTATCAAGAACAAGTCCCTCGTGGGCAAGATTCTGAAACATTACAATCACAAACGTGTTTTATACAAGTGGTAAAATTAAAACTTCGAAGCTTTAACTCAGTTCTGTTCTACTAGTTACGAAGTTCTTACCAGGATAGATTTGCAAACGGAGGAAACTGCCTGGCATGCGGGAGAATTTGGAAAATCAATGGGAAGTATTCTAAGACACAGTATGTTAAGTAGAGGATCAAGTCCTTGCTGATTTACGAATTCTCGGCAATGATCGTCCGTAGAATTATTACTCAAAATTGCATCCACACATTTCATCTGCAAATAAGACATTATTGCAAAATATAAAGCAATGATGCTAACCTACATCACAGCAAACCACATTCGAAAATATTACGGCAAAGGAATACTTACCACATTTAATATATAGTCCACTAAAGGCAGAGGCAATTTTTCATCAGTAACCTTCCCACTTGCTGAAAAACTGAGTGGTGGCACAGGTACAGTGGCATCTCTATTCGCTGGTGGGACAGGTGGTGCAGCAGACGCAGGTTGTGAATGCGAAGCAGTTGACGCTTCTTCGTCATCATCATCCTCTTCATCACTGCTTCCTCCTTCAGAGGTTCCGACTCTAGCATTACTACCTAAACTGGTCACCATGGGTTTCGATTGCGACTTTAAGCACGTATTAGTAGTATCTCCCCCTAGGCAACCAAGATGCTTAAGTAGCTGCAATTACAATAAAATAAAGTTAGCACATGTTTATTTTACGCATTACCTAGTTAAAACAGCTATAAGAACATAAGTTAACCGAGATAAAAATGTTTAATTTATACGCATTTGTCTTACCTGGATTATTGCAGTTGTTGCAGCAACTTTCAAACTTGGTTGATGGCGCATCAGCTCATCCATAGCATTACCAAGATTTGAAGCTGTATCTCCCATTGGCTCCGCAGTTCTACGTCTACGCATGGCAGGAAGATACTCAGGCGACAACAAAACTTTGAATAGTGACTGGAATGGGTTGCATTTTATAAAAGCGTTTAGTCCGCGACTATTCAAGCATAGGGCGGAAAAGACATTGGGCATTGACGAAATAACTTCTCTTGTAGGAGGCACCTATTTACAAAAACACGCCAACTAAATATGGGCAAAAGTACATCTATAATATATACTAAGATTATTCCATTGGCAAATCGCTTACATCCTTCATAAGTAAAGCTTCCGTGATGACATCTGTCAGCCCATTGTCTTGTAATGAATGTAAAAGGGATGGTTCTTGAAACACGTAGACAGTGACAACATCAATTGCTAGCAAAAATAGGGATGCTCCGTAGTATTCAGCATTACTAATAATGTGCTTTAAAGAGTTTGGAAGCGATCCTTCCATGATGTGACGAATACTATCACTAAACGCTGGGTCTTGAATAACTTTCTTTAAAAAGTTCAACATCGATTTTAATAAGGCCGCACGCTGAGGGAGACAGGTGGTACCATTGTGAACAAAGTTTGATGCGCTACCATGGTTAACAGGTATGCTTCCATCTTTTGACGTTGTTGCAGTAACCACTGGCTCCTGCAAGCGAAAAGAAACCAATGCAATATTATTTACGTACAAGAGGTCAAATCAAATACTATACTAAAACTTACGATTACCACAGAAGCGTTGTTGTCAGTATCCATTTGCGACTCGCTATTGTCTTCTCTACTGCTATCAACATCTGAATTCCCTGAAATTTGATTTCTGCTGGCCGATGAAATTTCGGGTATTATTTCAAACGGTTGATCAGCTCTACAAGCGGATACTTCGATCTAGAAAACAAATATAATTAATCAGTGTCGAACCAACAATACCAAACATCTTTACATTTAACTGGAGGAAGTTCATTCACTTACTTCAAGACGATTTATAAATGAAGTCAATCCATTATGTACTTGGAATGCTTGCATATCCATGTTTGTGATGAGATCAATAACCCGTACAGCTCGAGTTACGAACTATTTTAACAATTAAAAGTATTGACAGTTAAAAGTTTTAGTTTTCCAACAGCTCGATATGGTACATATATTATTAAATTGAAAACATAACTCACAGTGATATATTCAACATCGGAAGTCTCCCAATTCACAACCTTCAACAGACTTTCGAGCATTCCACAGTTAACTAAAGCTTCACCACCAAGCTCATAACTAGCCAAGTGGTACAAAAAACTGAATAACGCGGTTGCTAATGGCAGAGGGTACTGCTGTGATGCGTCTGGGGTGGAACTAGTGAGTGAATTGATGCAATTTCGCACCATCATAGGTAAGAAACCGTGGTAAGAACCAGCTCCAGTTGCTTCGATAATACTGTTAGCATATTTTTAAAAAATATCATTAATAGCCAAAGCAAGAAAATACTTTTGTTCTACCAACCCATTTGAACTATATCTTACTTTGGAAAATTATGTGCTCGGTCTAAGTGAATAATGGAGGTGAGCGTTCGCAAAGCAGCAGCTTTAATATCTGTTAGGTAGTCTTGGCTAAGTTCCAATATATCTACCAATTCCTCCATCAGTCCACTATAGAGGAGTTGTTGAATGTTTTCCTGGATTGCGTTGGCGTATACGAGAATTGACAGAGCCTGGAGTCGAGCTTGAACCAATTTCACGCGTTCAGCCCAGACTGGAAAGTAGTAGGCCAAACGTAGATGCGTTAAAAGGGACAGCTGAAAAAGAACAGGATAATCAGACTTGAACCAACGAAAAATAGTTAGCAATTTTAAAAATATAAAATTCAAGAAGCTATTGACAATTACCTGTTTGTCCTGCGGAACGTCATAAATATCTATACATTCATCCAGAATTCGAGAAGGAGACTTGTTCATTCGTTGTACGTCCTCAATATGCAGAACCGTCCACGACTCCGAACGACTCCGTGCTGCACTGCCATCACGGTAAAACTCCATGTGAACTGTTGTTGCAGTCGACGGATAATCCTGCATAAATAATTCATTGTAAATTTAAACTAATGCTTTTTAAATTTGTACAACTCTTAAACAAAATAATGTTATGTACTATGTACTCAACAATTGTAATCAAAGCTTTTTGGGATATCTAGAATATTAACAACATAATTACAAATACTAATTGTACACTAAAAAGTTTTAAAAGTCTAATGCTCATGAATATGATCAATCTCAACGCATTTCCTTATACTTCCTAATACACGCATTGTCATTTATGCAACATTACCGTGCAATAATCACGTCTCAGCTATTTTGTGGAAAATTAAGTTAAAGGGGCACCTATACCTTGAATTAAATTAACTCAACCTATTATCAAAGGCATTGCCTGTGTTTAATGTCTACTTTTAACGATAAAAATCTCAACATATTGCCAAATTTATTTCGCAAAATGAATATGAAGTTGGGTTTATAACGGTACTATACCTAACGTATGTATCATCGTAGACTTGCATTGCAATGTAATTGAAATTGTGAGCCGTGAATTACCGTGTTACTTACTTGTATTAGTCTCCTTCTCATTACGTTAAAAAATATTGACTGTATGGTCATAAGCCATATAAAAATCAATTTAACCATATTGCAATTAGTCCCTCGAAAATACGTAAGGTAGACTAATCAATGACAAATATCTTCTAAAATCTACAAATTTTTACACTCAGAGCACAGTTCTTGCTGGTCCAAGCAAGGGTTAACCCCATGCCAATTGCTTAATAGCAATCCGTCTGACTCTCGGACTCTCGGCGGACTCTTGGCGCCTTTGGCGATTTAAAACACATGGGAATGGAAGTGGTCATTGATTTTTTTAGTTGCGTGTTCCTTGCTGAGATCTCAACCTCAACATCTATGTAACAAAAAAGTGGCACGCTTGTGAAGACGTGAGTAAAGTAAAGACGTGAAGTGACGGCTTTTGACGTCTGCCTGTCTGCTGAAGTCGGCAGAAAACACCGGGCGATGGTACACTGGGAAAGTTTCTTTACTTGTGAGTTATCTGATTAGTACTGTATGGTAATACTGCTATTTACTGTATCGTCTACTTGGTGCAGTGAGAATTAAAAAACGCATTATCTAATAATAATAACGAAGGACTGTCAGTTTTAGAGACGAGGCATTCACGGTATTGCTTTAAAGTTCACATTTTCGGATATTATTTATTTACAGTGATCATATTATCGAGTTACAGAAACATAATATACTACTTTGCAAGAATTTCTGGGGTTGTGTCTATCGTATTTTTGATTTTATTGTGGAATGGACAGCACTCCCATCGCAAGGATTTAGTTTAGTGTAGTTCGTCTGATTATAAATATTAAGAGGGGAACCCTGTGAGCCTATCGATCACTGATCATTGATCATCATCTTGGTATCACCCTAATCAATATAAGCATATCGATGTCAAGGCGCAATTCAGACCGTATGTTATTTGAAAAATATTGAAGAAAATGGAAACTTTATGGATTTAATACAAGAAGTTGAAAGTAGCAGCATAGGAGTATCCCTGTGCTATTCAAAATTTATACACGTGTTCTGGCAATAAATATCAAAACCATATCAGCCACCAAGCATTATAATTGGAGCCATTGCTGGGAACCAACTTTAGGAAAACGGGAATCAACTTTTAAGGACATAAAACCAACATGTTGGGAACGGAAACTTTCTCTCAGCGGATAGAAGGGAACCTGCTTTTCGAGAACGGTAATTTTTTGCTTTTAACTTAACTTATCGCGCTAAAGTCGAACGCTTTTCATGAATATTTCGTCTTTCTTAAAAATCAATTTCCTCGATGTTACTGGAACCAGTGTGACCAGTGATTTGACTTGCATTTGTATGGAAACATTTTAGAAATGTTCCTTTGGTAAATGTTGCCCTAAACATATAGTTAATGACAAATGAGAATATTGCTGGAATATGGTAATGTGATTCCTCTGTTACTGACTTATTACAAATAATAATAATACTTAGAATGAACCTTCAGAATATGAAAGTTGAAAAAAGGAAATATCCTTTTATTGATTATCATAGTAATGGTAGCATAGGTTTGATTTAACGATGCAGATACAAATGTTTCAAAATAACCAAGTTCAACTTTACCTGATCTAATATAACTAACATGGAACAAAAAAACTAAAATAAGTAAACATTCTCCTATAATAACAGGAATATTTACCAACGAGATTGAAAACTTTTCCACTTAACTACTTCTACTTATGACTTAGCATGTAGTTTAAGTTTTTTCAATTTTTTATCCCTGTTTGTCTAAATTACATCCCAGATCCCAGAGTCGTATATTGATAAGAGTAAATGCTTCCTAAAAATATGAAGACGTACCGCCTCGAAGTTTCACTCGTTAGTACGAGGTGGATAAATACGCTTTATGTATAGTTCTTGCTCAAAGATGTACCTAGTGGGTAGCTTGTACTAACGCGCAGCAACCATAACTGGTATTACACAGTGCAGCGCAAAATGAAATACGGTGTTTGTTGTAATAATATGTTTTGGTGCCTATGGAGCTCTAGTGGTGTTTGGCGTTGTACAAATGTGGGTTGCGGGGTTAACTTATCCCAACTAATATAAACATACATCACTGGATCGCCCCTTTCGTCTCCAAATATTTCAGTGGGAAACTAGCTCATGTGTTTTTATTACAGATTTAAAGATAGGATGGAGGTGGCAAACGAGAGTACTGCACCGTCGTTGTCAGTTGCCTCTGCAGTTGGTGGATATTATTCACATTTTTAGTTTGTTCAACACAGAGAGAGGTATTGTTCGAACACAAGAGATGTCGACCATTCGATGTCCATTTCAGTGCTTAGTGACTACATATACTAGTACATATGATCCAATTCCTACTTATAATTTCTATTTTTGAGAGAACTTCAACGCACTACTGTTGCTATTGTAAGAAAACTCTGTGTAGTACGATTTTCAGCAAGTGGTCTAGTTTCACCATCCTTACTTCTAATACTAACGACAACTTAAATCCGCAACTAAATCACGTTTTTACTATACTGTGAACTGTTGACTTGACTTGAAAAATATTAACGTTCGTTACTGGTATTAACAACTACGCGTTTTTGTAGTTTTAACACTAAACTTTGTCAGTGGTGTGATTATACTTAATTAATAGTGTCAACTTTCTGAACCGGACTTACCTCAAGTGGTCTCTTCAAACAGCAAGCAGCAAGTCCAAATCCAGCTTCTTTACCACCCCAACTCTATAAAACAATTGAAATGTTAAATATTTTAAGCAGTGTGAAGTGAAGTAGTGAATTTTAAGAAGAAGTTTTTACCTCAGCGAGAGCATATAATCCTTCAAGGAGTAAACTTCGCTTATCATCTGGAAGGCGAGTTAACAAATTACTCCTCTTGCTGAACATAAACAAAAGATGAAGATTTTCCAGTAAAAGAGTCAAATCTGATGAGTACAAGAGTTCCGTCAGATGATCCATTGAATTGTATACCGTGCGCGAAAACGAGTGCTCAATTAGGAGAGATGTGAATCTCAAAATTTGCAGCACGCACAGTTTCAACTACACAAAATAAGTTACTGGTTATGTGATGGTGAATTCATTCTTACATTGTTGTAGTTATGTTGGAAACACATTAATGTAAAACAGACATTGACTCATTAGCTGTTACCTCTTTTCCGTCGTTATCGTTGACATCACAAGCCATTGCCCACCGTCCATCAGCACGGTGAGTGGCCTTACCAAGGACCCCATCAAACCTATCTAACGCATCGATCCAATGATACAACTCACATTTTCCATAAGTCCAAGTTTGTACCCCCTTCAGCAGTTCAGTGAGATCTTGCGTCTCTTTGCAATCCACTATTCGTAAGATCAATGTTTTGCAATCCGGAGGCTGTAACAAACAAGTTACAATAAACCACCTCTTAAAAAGTATTCGTGTTATGTCATATGACCTAAGTATATTTAAAAGTCAAGGAATCAGTGATGTCACAGAAAACTGAACATCATTAAAACAAAACTTACCACCTCTGTGGTGCTCCTCTTAATTTTTGAACGATCGATCTTCATTATTTCATTGTTCTAGTTTCTCCAACCGCATTCGTTAGTTACACAGTGACGTTTGATAACGTGTTTATTTACAGTGAAAGTGAAAAAATATGCCCACTCTTTGGGGCCCACCTTTCTGTGCTGGTTCACTTTAAAACAATGACTGCTAAATCTATTTAAAACTGATTAAAGATGATTTCGTGAAGATCTTTCTCTTCTTGCAGTGAATGTGTGTCTGTGTTATTTTTGCTGATAAGTCAGAATGATGATGCATTTAATACTGCTCTTTTCCTATTATATTTATACTACCACAGTTGTAGCTGTCGTGAGAGCAGTGAAGTACATAGTCAAGTTAAAGTGCAGAGAGTAGAAGAACTAAGCAAAAGAATCAGGAAAAGCATCATACTTAGCATTCAGTGTTGTATTTTAAGGTAGAAATGGTGTATGAATATAGTGCCACTATATATATTAATACGTATATGCATTTAGTACATCCAAAAACGAAAAGGAAGCACCAGCTTTTGAATCTGAGTTAGCATCAATAATACCAACTGTACGTTTTATATGATCAGCTTTCTCAGTCTTTTCGCGTTGCACACAAAAAAATCAAACGAAATAGTGGAACTTTTGAAAGTTTGGTATATCGGACGCGGCATAGCGAACATGTAAAATATGGCTGTCGTTTATCCGTACAAACAGTTGTTCGCAATACAGGGTTGAACAGAACCCCACGCCCGTTTGAGGCTCAAACTTTGAGCCAAAACGGATGTTGAACAGGCAAACATCTACTTTAGACCCAGAGCGAAGCAGAGCTGAGTTTTGGGTCCCAGCTTAAGTTGGCATACCCATTATTAGCATTACGGGTATGCAACAGCAACAAAACGAGGTTGCCGGGAGCCGAAACCCTGCTAGGCTCTGTTTAGACCTATTTTGGCTGTGTCAAAGCACGTTTGTTCTCGTTCGAACGAAAACAAACGTTCTGCGGTGACACATCCTAAATACGCCTCCAGTAGAGGTTTGTGGGTGGGCTTTATGTACTTAAATAGAGGCCAGCGTTTCGCAGATTACGTACTCCTCATAATAAATGACGTAAAAGTTCAGTTAAAGAAACATCAGAATACAATATAAAAATAACTTTACGCAATTCCTATCATTTAAAAAATATTTTTGACCCAGATGGGCAGAAGGCTCGCAGTAAATCCTTAGAAAGCAGTCGGGCGTAAACCAGTGAACTCACACATGACATAAAAGAGTTGGAATAATCGTGGAATTGCATTTGTCTAATTTACAATCATCAATCGTCATCAATAGACAAAAAATGTTAAGCGGAAAAAATAATGAAACTATGCAAATTACAAAGTTGATTTATTAGTTTGTAGTAGTGACATCATAACCCTTACAAACTATTGGAGACATTCATATCCTGTAATGTCTTGGTGATGCCTAACTTTAATGTTAAAGTTAAAGTGCACAATCGTTAGGGAATTTGCCCCATTTGTACACACGGACACGGTAGCTCGCTGGGGTGGATTAAGATTCAGTCTGAATTGTGTTTGTTTACATCAGTCATATGGCATACATAAAAAATTACGACACGTCGGTAAACATAGCGTACTGGTTCAAGAAAAAATATAACTTTATTCTGAAAAACCTACAGCATGGATATTAAACCATTATATATAATGTTACGCCGTATTGATTATTAAGGTACACTGTAGTGTATCTTTCTGGAATCGTTAGTGTCTAGTGTTAAGCCCGTCCAGCCGCCCGTCGCGTCGGCAGGATTACTCGTTAACGACAGCAGCGATTTTTCAAAAAACGAATTTACCACCAGTCGATAGTAGGGGTCAATAGCTCGTTCGAGTTCGAAGATGAGCACTTGATGTCATCCCGCGGAGGGGGTTCTCCTAAGACCGACATACTGACGATCAATTAACGTCTTATGACTGATCATCACCATAGCTGTTTTATGACAGCTATGACTATGCCCTTAGAAAAATCAATAGTAATAGATGAGATCAACGTTGGTAATGGTAGTGCTGTGACTAAATCCTCTCCATTTTGATACATGTAAAACCTTTGTAAACAAACTATTTTCCCCGCATTAGCAACCATTATTCATTCAAAATAAATTAGAAAAGACGTTATCAACATTCTGCCTCTCTTAAAAATCGAAATTTAGACACAGCAAAATCAAAATATAACGAGGGATCTCATTATCTGTACTATTAGCTAATCTAAGACCATGACTGCTACTGCTGCTGCCATAAGACAGCTATGATGATGATAAATGACGACTATGACGACGGATATCATGTATTGCATTTTGTATATACATGACGGCAAGGACAATGTTTGTGCAACGGTTGAATTTACTGTGTCAGAGATGGCACGTACATATTAGAAAATACGCACGTAGTACGTACAAATTGCAATTCGGCATTACAATGCAATACTGTATTTCATATTGGAATCGTTGAGAATATCTGTTAACCGCGGTCGGAACGATAACTCGTAAACGACAAAGAATTTATAAAAAAAGTTTTTACCAATCGACAGTAGTGACCAATAGGAGTTCGAAGATGGACACAAGAGGTCAAATAAAGGTTAAATACTGCTTTGCTTGTCACTTCAAGGCGTTAACTCGGATTGAAACGAGGTTTCCGTTAATTGGTAATACTGTTGGATAGTTTTAAGGAGGTTGAACATGGACTTTTGAGCAATACTACAACATGCAAAGATCTAGGCAATAATAAAAGTTAGGCTATGATAGGAAAAATGCAGAAGTGACAATTGATAGTGCCAATGAACGATTATACTTTTACAGGATGCCTGATTTTTCTTCCTGTACTGGTTGATTCCACTGTTGACTGTGGGTTACTTATTTGTAGCAAAACAAAGGAGTGGGATCTATTGTATGCAAAAAAAATCACAACGATGCTCAGCATATTTAACAAATTTTATTAATGTAATCAAAATTTAAGATTTTATGCGTGAAAACGTACACTTTAAACTATGTCACTGCCAAATTTTATGAACATATGAATAATGAGAGGGCTGGCGTCCTCTTTCAAAATACCTGCCGTTTAACGTTATGGTAGGGGGAGTTTTTGTTGGTCCGATTTAGTTTACTGTAAGTGCAATTTATTTTTAGTTTTAAAATTAATGCACACCGCAAATATGCGTTCTAGTTTATATATTCAAAGTCAAGTGAAAAATTCCAATCAAACAATGTATAATTGGTCGGCTTTCATAATCATGCACTACTAGTTTAATTCTTTCATTATGGTCGCCAAGAGATTGTGCTGTACAGTCTTCCTGCCATATGCATATGTTGCATCCACAACGTGGAATATGAAACAACCCGTGAACTTTCAAATATTCTGTGACATGAGTAAAGTGGTTTTTGCGTCCCGCGAAGCAATAAAAACAAGTGTATTTATAATGGAACTGTTTAGACGAAGACACACTCACTGGATACATTTTTCTGATTCGGAGTCAAAATATATAATCCACATAGTTCTCTACATAGTTTAATATTTCCCCTTTATTCATTGTTTCTGAACTCTTCGGTATTTTTTTGTTCACTGTACTTTTAATTGCATTTACAAATCGCAAGTTTTATTTATTTCATCTCTGCAGTAGTGTCATTCCATAACCATAGATAGTTACCACGTTAAATGTTACATGTTAAAATATTTTAGTAATTCAGTTTTGCTACAGTTAATATTAACAAAAAGAATTTACGAGAAAAACACTGCATAGAAAGAAAGTTCCCGGGAATAACGGGGAAAAATACATCACGGAATATTTTTTCCTGACAAAAACTACCTCCCCGGAAAAATCATCTCTACCAAACACCAACAATCCCCCCGCACAGGAGATTTCCACCAAGACCAGATTTAGTGGCCTACCCAGGGGGAACATGGTCGAGTTGTTGTCCTTCCCATAAATCGTGGTTGCACTACAAAGTGCATAATAGTGTTATTAAACTACCAGAATTTCAAAATTCATTGTCGAAGAAAGAACTCGTGATACCCCTGGGTTCAAACCTGTGTACGCCACTGCTATGATTCCTATACTTTATTCCAGGAGCGGGCTACCGTGATGCGGATGCAAAAGTACATATAAATACTGCATAATATATGCTATTGCACGAGTATATTGGTACTTAAGAGATTTTCGGCTCATGTATATCTTTCGGGTTCGTCGCATTTTTACCCTAGCCAATCCCATCATTCATCGGGCTGAAAATTATATTTTAAAATAAATTTATAATATAATATAATTTAAAATTAATAATATTTAAATTCCTTTTCTATTTACATTAATAATAATAATAATAATAAGTGCTGTATTCCAATACATTGGAACAATACAATTCAATACAATACAATAATTTGCTATAACACGGAAAATATTGTAAGAATTTTATGTTATACACCTAATTGTAAAAAGGCATAAAAAGCATAATTTTAAGGCAAAGGCAGCATAATCCATTTTCCAAAACCAGCATCGAGTGGGTCACCCTAATTATGAAATATGATTATTAAGGGTCACACTGGTGACTTGGTCGTATAGTCCTATATGGTAAAATTTATCAGGGTCGGATTATACAGGTTGCGAGAGATGTAAATCCAACTGCGTAAATACAGAAGTTGATCGTTCCTCAGAGGCATGTTATAACGAAGTTTCAATGTACACCTCTGTATCAGGCGAAATGTATAGTCGCTGCGTTTATAAATAGGGTTTGTTCACATGCGTAGCACTAGAATAAACTAAATTCAACAAGCACCCAATACCCCAACACTTGTACTTCTTGTCGCTAAGACTAATGCGTGTGTAAAGTGACGTTTTTGATGTATTACGTATTACATGAAGGAACCCATGTTGTTGCTGCTACTGGTATGTGCTAGCCATCATCATCGCCAGAAAAAGCGAAGCATGTAAAGGAAGATGATCGCGCAATCAACAACGACACAACAGTATTTTTAAGCAGTTTTTACTGTATACGTATTTTGTTCTGTCGTCGTCGAAGAGCTAGCTATACGCTGGTTTTGTGGTTGGTGGAGCAGAGTGTATTAAAAAAGGTCTGAAGTGAACTGTGAACGTGAACCTTTCCCCGTGCCGTGTTGTTTGAGTGCTGCTTCGTTCCTGCCCTGTCTGAACGTAACAATTTGCGTACAGAGTGCGGACTAATAAGAGGAAGAAGATACATTCATAATATATTGAACATGAGATTTGAATGGATAGTATAAAAGTAAAGTACGAGTGGTCTACTACAGTCGAACTAGCAGCCAGGAAAGAGCCAGTAGTAGCACGTTTGGCTAAAAACATAATATCCAAAAGTTTATATGTATGATTTAATGCTAGACTTTGTTATACTCAATGCAAAAGTAAGCCCAAGTTCCACTTTTCCACCTCTGATCTGACACCGTTTTTACTTCTACTGCTTCTGCGGTGGTACGTAGTTTACGTGTTATTACGTTGGTATTACGGCAATAACAACTTTACTATCCATGTCCTTTCCTGTCATATAACATGTTCAGCAGAAAGAAGGAGTCAGTTTTCAAATCAATGTAAAAGCATTACATAATATTATCGTTAACCCAACGTAGATAGATATGCCGTGAGTGGTAATTTACCACGTACCACTGTAAAATAAATGTGATGACGATGTATGGTCCACACAATGAAATCGGATTCAATGGATCGTCGCAGCTGTGAAAGTACAAATTTAATTTATACCAATCAAGTAAGTACAAAAAAGTTATTCTCTTCTTATTATGCTTTCGTTTAACACCTAATTTAGCTGAGTTGGACTTAATATGCAATTATGTAACAACAGTGAAACGCTGAAACAATGATATGCATGTAGATGGTATGAACGATGTTATAGCATCAGCGTTTTATAATATTCTAATTAATGAGCCTTGCGCTTACGCTATTCATAGTACCTAATTTGATCGTCGACCCGTACTGAGATTCATGATGATACTCAATGAGTGCAAAGGATGTTTTAACGTATGAATAGTAATGAGTGAGGCTTCGGAGACTTGCATCTTACGTGTCCATGTAGTATAGTACCTTCACGAGTCTTGTACCAAACTCCGTCCGACAAACAGACAATCGTACAGCGTATACATGAGATGGATTCAATAGTACTACAGACATATCGAAGCTACGATAACTATTTAATACATGTTTTGGTAAAGGTGTCTGTAGTCTGATTTGTCTTTCTATTATTGGTTTGAGGCATTTTCAGTCATTTTTTTCTTCGTCCATTCAATCAAATGCTGCCAAAATATAATGCAATCATCGGGAATAAATATCGATTTTACAAAAACCAGGGCAGAGTCAGGCGTTTGCTAGTAGCGTTGGTAATGATGATAGTCTAAATAAAAATTTTTTAAATGCATATGTTGTACAATGAGATATACCCATACTTCGCCTGAAGTAAAGCCTAGGGTTTTTTTCTCTTTGTTATAAAAATGTTTAATGCCATCACCCTCAACAGTGTTTAATTACTATTGTTTCATATGAAATTACGCACCTACATGAAATTCCATTGTCTACAATTTGTTGAATATATCCATTGCGTGATTAACTATGAGTCTCTCTTATGAGTCATCGTGTCATAAATCATGTGAGCATTCTATGGGTTGATGATCCATGGTGCGATTAATGGTCTTTGTTCTCACCTCTGGCAATCAAATTAACAAGACCTACAACAACCTAATATTCTTTGTATTTTCTTTGTCTGCGAGAGTACATATCATGTTGAACTCTATTATGCTGGCATGCAAATGACAAGATAAACATTGTCGCTGTGCGATTATAAAATGCAGTTCATTTTACATTTACGTAGTTAAGTAAAAATCTACCGTAATTTGTCATATGCGTACTCAGACTCCAAAATATCCGCTTGGAAATTAGTCATGCTTATGCACAATGCACAATTCGGCAAAACTATCAAACTATATTATGTTTTGTTTACTGGAAAACGTGCATTGATAGATGAATGCATTCTCATCAGTGTTCATCACTAACTGGCATTTAATCACCTAAGCGTTAGATGATTAATGTAATTGTAGCATCATTCTTAAGAGATGCACCGTGACGGTTAGTGAGGTGAATTTGAACAAATTTTCACCAAACCTACTCAAATTATAGTCTCCGTTTACTCAAAGAATACTACAAACCAATGAAAGTATCCTCCTAAAGAATATTCCCCGGGCCACTCGAAGCCAACTTGTGAAGTTTCTTTTAGGCATTCCCAAATTTTCCTGTCAACTTTCCCCCACAGACTTTTAGTTTCTTCGAAAATATGCTTGCATTTAAAGTATGTACAGTATTCGTATTAATGTAAAGCTGATTCGTCGACGTATATTCATTTTTCTAATGGCTTCGCGAAATTATTTATGATGCTACTGTATTTGAAAGATGACTGAAATGATGCTTATTTATATAGTATTCAGTAACGTTTCACATTGGCATCAAAGATATAAAGGAAAGATAACCGAACAGTTATAATAGAATGATAGTAATAATTTAAGTAATTAAGGCTCAGGAAACTCAGCTACACAACCGTTGATACATTATCGACGCACCGAATTCCGATCTCGTTGATTTGAGGCTTTATTATGCAATTAATATTTGAGGATATTAGTGTCAGCATTGTAACTCATTTTTAGAAAACGTTTCTAACTAAAATGATGACTGCGTCGAAACACTGCTAATCTCTTATCTCTTACAGACGTTCACCAACATTGGTTTTAATAGCGAAATATTTTGATTTTTTACACATGACATAAGCCATACTTACTAGATGGTAACACATTGCAAACGTTTCACAGATTCATAGAAACTCGAAAATTTTTGTAATAGTTGTGTCGTATTTGAAGGTACTTTTGCGAGCTCTTTATCTTCAGAAAATATAATATAACATAAATATCGCAATTAGTAATACTAGAGAATGACATTGTTTACCAGTTAAAGCAATACATATGTTCAGGGGAATATGAGTTATTACTTTGTTACAAAAGCACCCGTGTGTGAGGGACTCTTGTCATGTTTAAAAGGAAATTTCTGTTTAAATGTTAATAAATTTTGTTTGAATTGGACACTACACTACACCACGATAATCGAATAAGTCTGTGATCTGGAATAGATATACGTATTTCAGCACTTTGTTTCGACACATTCACCGCGCCAAAAAACCAAACCGGATTTTTATTACAAATATCACGAGAAATTTTTCTGCAGCAGTCACGAAAAGTACTTTTATGGATTGGTCACTTTGATTCTGCCGGACGCTCAATATATGCAAATGTATATATGAAACGTACAGTATAATCAAAGCAAGCTATTCAGTAATGTACATTACATTGAATCAATCAAATAAATATTGGTAATAATAACAATATAATAATAATAATACAGTAACCAGCAGTAATTATAGTGACAATTTGTTCACCGGGAACTCCAATTGTCATTGATTTTTTAAGAACTATAATATTTATACGTAGCTATTTGTACGTTTCGCGTGCGTTGTTTTAGAAGTGATCTCGAATTTTAACCTTTCACCAGGGGGATTGCTAATTTGAGGCAGAATTAGCAACGGCACGCTTCTCTGGAATCCTATTAAAATAAGAATTGAGCAAATTTTAGCAGACTTTTAACACTGGCTTAAATTAGTCATCGACCATGCATAATATAAATTATTATATATTTTTGCCGATGGTAGGCTTGTAAAAGTAATTAAAAACAAAAATACTAACTTCGTATTTGTCACCAACTTCGCTTTTTCTTCTACCATTTCCTCCTTCGCTAGCATCCGCACTACATCCTCCAACTGTTTCGAGCTCAAATCGACGTGCTCTTTGCCCACAATATCTATTACCTACATATACGTTCAACATGTCAATTTAAAATGCAAGTCTATTAGGCCATGTAAAAAAGTACATGTAAAGTACAACAATGTAGTGCAGGTACAACTCGGGTAACTCAGTTTTTCATACAGTGGTAAATCAAATTTATTAATTAGTTTGGAATTTACGAGGAGGGTTCAGGGACCTTCCCTCCTGGATCTCTAAGATTTGGCACTTTTACTGGGTAATCGAAGGCGTAGAATCCAATGGGCGCAAAATTTTTCCCGAATGCCCACACGTTAGTTACCTTCACCAAATCATCCACTTCTATTTTTCCGTCTTCGTCGTCATCTAATTTTGCAAATACAGCAGCAATTCTTTCTAATTTTACAGGATCCTTCACATCTTTTGCTTTTCTAACTGCACCAAGCAGCTCTGATGTAGCCAAAAGACTTTGTCTGCGTTTACGTTAAGGAGAGCATATTACGAAAGCAATTTTCTTTTTTGTTTTTAATTTTAACATTTACTTGGCTTACTTGATATTTGCCTTCCGTTCCGTTTCTTCTAAATCCACTGTGGCCACCGTAACGTCTAGTTTAGCAACCATATTATTTAATCTGCTGAGTAGTCGGCGGGCTCCCTTGGATTCTTTAACCTATAGATAAAAGAAACATGTTTATTGAATGGATTATGTTAATGTTAATGTTAATGTTAATGTTAATGTTTCTTAATGTTAATCTAGTATGATCATATTACTATTACCTTAATTTTAAGGGTATGGGCTCGGAGCGAAATTTCCTCCAACTCTTGTACGTCTTCAACGTAATCAGATATTTCTGCTTTCAAATCTTTAATTTCTTCACGTTCTATTATCAGTTTACTATTACTTCCAATTTTAGAAATAACTTTTTCAATTTCATCGAAATCGTCAGGAGTAATTGTATCCTGTAATTTAAATGAAGTATTATATCAATCCTTTGTACGGATATTTAAGTGGTGAAAGCTATAACGAGAATTAATATTTACGTCATAAGCAGGCGACGGAGGCATCTTTTTGAACAGGACCAAGTTAATAGTACCCGCCACAGACACATCTTCCGCATCAGGTGCATATATTTGTTTCTTTTCATCCTGCACTTCGACGTCTGCTGGCATTTCTGCCGTTTCCTCTTCTGTACAGGCAAAAAATTTGTTTGCTGTTATTATCACAAAACATTGACATGTATAACCTTTTAGTACATCTTACCCAATAATTCCCGTTTTGCCTGTTCATGTTCTTCTCGTACTTTAGCAATATTTCTGATTTCCAGTCTTTCTTCCTTGATCTTCCGTTCTTCGTCTTTAATTAACTCAATACGTGTTTTATTATCGATTTTGCCTTCCCTTTCACCAATTGCAGCTTTCGTTTGTAGGGCCTGTACATTAAATTAATAATGAGTTTTAAAATTATTCTACTTTTAATATTTTACCTTTAAATAACGATTGAAGTAATGGACCTTTATATTACTAATTTAATCAAAAGCGACAAAATTTGATAAATACAAAAGAACTCACAGCTGCATCAGGAAGTGCCTGCAATGTAACGTGTAACTGTTGGGTTGTAGGTAAATTTTCTGGCAAGTACATTGTTCTAGTTAACAGTAAAAGGGAGGCTGGAACCTTTTCCTGTAATGAAAGTGACAACCATTGGCGCAATTGCCGTTTTAATCTATCTTCCGGCATACCTATCGCCCTCATTCCTCTTGCCTTACAAGCGTTTTGCAATTCCTGTAGGTCCAAAGACTCAATTCCTTCTTTCTCGATAACCTGAAATTGTATATATGTAGTCAATACGTATTTTTTGTGTTAGTGATATGCAGTAGAACTTATTTATTTTGTTTAATAGTCATACTTTATCATCCGCTATTAAGTTTCGAAGTCTCAAGCGAAGTTGAAAACGCAGCATGGCCGAATTTCCTATGGCTGGCATTTCTAACACCCTGCATAAGGCCATCAACTGTTGTCTAGATAAAGAATCTAGCGTGATTTCATCTTCGAAAAGCTTACTGTATTTCATAATATCTTCAGTTGTCACTTCGGAACCAGAATTTCGTATCTAAAAAGGAAGATTAGAATACTGCGAATAAAAAAAATTCCGCCCTTATATTTGAATTCCCAAATTTAACTACCTTTTCATTAAATTCTGCAAATTCTTTTGCCACTGTAGAGGAGCGGCCTTTGGACTGTGGGGCCATATCGTCTAGTGTTTGCTGAAGAAATTTGGCCATTTCCAATTTAACTTTCAATTCGCCTTTCATCTTGGTTTCCTATAAATTTCAAGTAGTGTTTACAATGATGTCACCATGCAGTTAAATAAAACACAGAGTTGACTGGATACATTAAAGGTTGTATGCAAATTCAACGACACAAAAGCCTTAAGTAATTTATGGTTAACGAACCCTATCCTTACTGGACTGAAACGTTGAAGGCAGCATTGAAGGAAATAGTTTTAGAAACACAGGCAGTAACAACTCCATAAAGGGCACAATGATAAAAACAGAAAAAGGTACTAGTCTAAACAGATCAGACGTAGTTCTTATTAGCTGCTTGTATTCCCTACGTGTTAACGTTTTCCCATTAAGTATTCTCCAAACGAGGTTACTGGAAATCTTAACATCGACGAGAAGCAATCTAAATCCATGGTAATAATGAAGAATCTTAAAACAATATTGCAAAATACAGTTAGGATTGTAGTTTAACGACATCAGCTAATCATAGAGTAAAAGCTCATTTCTTTGTACCTCATCTTGTATTCTCTTATACAGTGGCCTTTTCTCTATTTCCACAGGTCCTTGTTTCGTTTTCTCCAACTCCTGCGTCAACGCTTTTACTGTTTGTTCAACTTTAGAGGATGGTCTGCTACTTGTAATGTCATCATCCCGCAGTGAGTTCGATAAATGAATCGGTCTAATTGCTAACACCACTGGGTAAGAATTTAACCTAATTTTGTCGTTATTGTGTCTACTTAGCCTACTTTCGTTCTGAACGTAGAAATGAGATGGACTCAAACAACTACAGTAATAATTACCACTCCTAACATGATAACACAATATACTATTTCCAACATTGTAATATTGGAATTTTCTGTTTAGGATGGATCGTAAAACGGGTGACCTCCAGGGATGAATTCGTCCTATCATCGACATATTGTCAAATTGTCACTAATACCAGCGCTCTGGGCACGTATTTATATTTTATAAACACCAGAGTCGCCTTCGTCGTCTATGAAGACTTCAATATTTGTACGCCCAGTATGATGCGACTATATAATTAATATTAATTGTTATTTGTTATAAAGATTTATATATGCGTTATTTAGAAGTGTAGTTCTATTTGTACAGATATCATTAACGTTAGGTATATGAAAGTTCCTACTTTGGACTGTACATATTGCCCATGTCATCCATTCAATCATATTTCGAAACTACTTAACTTACAAGCTATAAATTGTAGGAAAATTAACGTATGTTTAAAATTTAGTATAAGTGAGTCTTATCATAGTCAGTCAAGCCTAATTTGACATTGACTTTGTCTTAATCTATAGTCCTACGTTTTTGAACACTGTTCACAGCACACACCTGACTCGAACACTGGAGTCTGCTAATTTCTTCAGGTGGATTTTTTTTGTGCCAGGGCAGTTTTTGTATTACTTACAGTACATTTTAGTTCTACACTTCACACGACATGATAATACCTATACACACGGAAGAAGACTTACTCACATGCATGCAGACATGCCTTCCTACATTTATGAGTGATGCAATAAATTTGTACATGTGTTTTAAAGTGTTTCCCGATAATGATTTAACTTGATTTGCCTATTTCCCTTTTTTAGACTATTGCTTACTCATCATTATTATCAACATCCATCAAAAGATACACACTTCATGTATGAAGTACATATGGAGACGCTATGTACTGTGTAGATGGACTTCCAGTAAGTCATCTGTCCATCTGATCTTGGTTGCTTGCTTTGGGGTCTCTTGATGCTGCTGTGCTGATTCATCCGCTTCATGGCATGTTGGAAACACCCCATGACTGAAAGTATAAACTTTTTCTAGCGGAAAACAATAATTTAAAATAAAAACTTCATTTTAAACCTTCGCTCGCTTCACATAATACGTTTAAAACATACGAAGATAAGAAATTTTAATGTGGTCGAAATCAAGAGTGCAGCGTAAATCAAGTCTCGGTGCTACTGCGATAGATAATGCGACGAAACTTAGTTGGAAGTGGAAGTATTGGAATATGTCGATGAAATTGTCACACCTGCAGTTTTTATCTCGGTCATGTATATAATAATATTTTACAATAATTTATGTTTGTCTTTTAAAATTAATGACAATAATCTCACGTATATTTTTCATTTCAAACATTTGCATTTCATTTTAAACAATCATGTATAAACCCATCTTATATTATTTACTCCAATAAATACATTTACTAATTATTTATATTCGTATATAATATTTTATCTTTCAAACTTAACACAAAATGTCATTTCGTCAGACAGTCAACAGCCGCCTAGCTTTAATTTGGAGGTACACTAGCACATCGTGGAGTCTACTCAAGGGTGCTGTCGCGTCGTTCAACACGCGCACATCATTGGCAATGACAATAATCTCACGTATATTTTTCATTTCAAACATTTGCATTTCATTTTAAACAATCATGTATAAACCCATCTTATATTATTTACTTCAATAAATACATTTACTAATTAGTTATATTCGTATATAATTTTTTATCTTTCAAACTTAACACAAAATGTCATTTCGCCAGACAGTCAACAGCCGCCTAGCTTTAATTTGGAGGTACACTAGCACATCGTGGAGTCTACTCGAGGGTGCTGTCGCGTCGTTCAACACGCGCACATCATTGGCATTGTCAACTGACATTGAGGAGAGGATGATGCACAAACGTCCGGCTTTCGTTTTTTTTTTTCGCTTCTTCCAACGCAACAGAAATAGTGTAAAATTCATTTCTAAATCTAAACTATCGCCTGCTTATCTGGTTATCGCCTACTGGTTAGTCACCTAAAATTTCATCATGCATTAAATTTGCCACACTTTCTCATTTTTTATTTTTCACATTTTTCATTTTGTCACTTTTAATTTTGATTGGGGCCTGTGGTAAGGTTTTTTTTATTGGTTTAAGGGGATTTTAAATAGGCAAAAGGAAGCTGTTGCACGGATGTTTGTACTATGTATTTGATTTGCATGTGCAGTACATGATGTACTTCACGTTATAAAAAGTTATCCCATGTTTCTAAAAATCCATACCTCCGATTTTTTCGAAAATTTGCAATTAAGTAGATTGTAACATTCGCTTTTAAACGTTGGCATGGCTTTCTAATACATTGGTTCCTTGTACTTTAAAATTAGGCTTTATGGTTTCAAACTGATATTTGAAGACCTTCAACCTTGCTACAAATATTTTTAAAACCATGCCAACGTTCAAAAGAGAATGTTTTAATCTACGTAATTGCAAATTTTCGAAAAAGTCGGTGGTATGGATTTCGAGAAACATGGTTTAACTTTTTATAATGTAAAGTACATTTAATCAAAGAAAGTGCATAGTACAAACATCCGTGCAAGAGCTTCGTTTTGCCTATTTAAAATCCCATTAATGAGTTTCATCGCGGTCGTAAATTGTAACTACCATTCAATGTGCTATACCTTTTAAATACACTTCCTACTTAATAAGAGTTAACACGAAACTCCACACCATACATCTCGTTCCGTTTTTTAATGTGAATGTAAACTTTTAATTGTTGTTCGAATTTGACTCTTCGTTTTACCCTCCGTGGGTGCTGACTTTAGGGCCCATCTTCGAACTCGCAAGTAGTCAACCAATGCAATTAGTAGAATTTTAGTAGCATTATACACTTTGGTAATTTTTGTATATGTAAAAAGTGCCGTCTCCGATGCGATGATAGTCATATTTACGCACTAGACTACCTACCAATTTATATTGCAATACTATTTTCCAATCAAGGATTTGCCTATGCTAATTGTAATTTGATATGCTCGGTCAGATTGCGCTCTATCTTGAAATTAAACGTTTGTATGTGCGAGTATCATCAACTTAACTGTAACTTATTGATTGTTTACTTCAACAATCTTTATTCCTCAAATAACAATTAAAAATACAAATGTCTCTGTTTTTCATTCTGCTTGCACAAGGCCATATGTCGATATTCTTTTTTGAGCCATTTTGGTCAACTTTTCAAAATTAGTTCCAATTTTCATCACAGTGCACAGTGCACGTCGTAGATGTGTATGTATGTATGCACATATATTACAGTCATCAGTATTTACTAACAGGGGCAGTGCTTGACATGTCACTTGAACCTGTGCTGTGTTCCTCGCTGGTACAAAAATAAACCGGTAAACCTATGTTCGAAAGTGCCCGGCTAGCAATTGATTACTAGCAACTTTGCAAGAGAAGATGCATAACAAATTATCATAAAACGGTTTCAAAGTTATTTCAAAGTAAATTTCTGTTCGTTCGAACATGTTATATTTTATCCCATACACCATAGGTTGACCTTGGGAGTTAGCCCTAAGAGATCAACATCAGCGTTTGGAGGTAACCGTCTTAATATACTTGCCAAATTTCTACAGAATCAGATGAAATGATTTCAACAAAATTACCGGACGAACGGACCGACCGGAATGTTCATTGTATATCCCACATTGATCATTTTTAAGAACTCTTTTTAGCACTTTTTTCATCGATCTTATAAAGTACTCCTTTCGGGGCACCTAGTAACAACTCGGACGCGAACATGGAAAACAAGATTCTGCAAGAATTTTACTACTGCAAAAATAATGTTTAATATTTTACCAGTAGAGCTTCAATTGAGTGAAAAGAAGTTGCGGAGGCGATGATGTACAACTGTACATATTGAAATGTGCATGTACTTACTTGAATTTCGAATATACTTACAAAAATTCATTTATGTATAAAAATGATTTTACATAAAGACGCATTGTGGTAGTGCTTGCAACAACCATTGTTACAGAAGCATGTGCATGAAACGTAGTAATTATTGCCATTTTTTAACCCCGACAGTCCATTTCTGTTTTATCAGTTCGATTTAAGCCATTGTTAACTATTGTAGCTTCTGAATACTTATTTCTACCTTCTACCGACGGTTTTTAAAGGAACGCGGTGTCTCGCATTGATTGTATTTCTAGTTTTAACTTGGTGTCAATCAGTACATGTCATGGTAATACGGAATATTACATACACATCTGATATAGTTTGAGACGATGTTAAGATTACTCTACATGGTTTTGCAACGAAAAGTTTGAAGAATTCTTATCTCTGTGTCCAAATTGTTAATGTTGCTTTCAGCGAAAACCAGTGTTGCTTGCCGATTTTGTACATTTGTTCCGTTCTTGCTCATTCCACCCATTAGCAGGAAAAAAATTGTTTTGTCCTTGTTCTCTACCTGTTCTACCAAAAATCTTATTTTAGCAGTTTTGTGCATAATCCCATATTCATGCCAAATTAATTAAATGAATTTTTATATAAATTTGCATTCTATAATAAAATATGAAAGATTGAAGACATTCGAGATTCCTCTGGGTTTTAGAAGAGGTTAAAGGTCAAATTCAACCTCACCACTCATTATATCATCGCATATCTCTATGACGTTAATTCCTATTGGAATGGAATTTCGAAATTTGGCTCGTAATAATATGATATTTGCCGTTATATTGTAACATCATAAGAGAAACGCCCCCTTGCGGTATAAAATTGGAACTGCTTTTAACTTTGTAATTAAAAGTAGGGCAATTCGTCATCTTACTAACTTACAGAAAAGTTTTATTTCGGTGACAATTGTACAGCTTTATTCGTTGATTTTATATTGCAAACAGTTCTAACATTAAGCGTTTATGTACCAACGGAAATAAATTGTTTATTACGAGAGCACTTTCAAACTTTCATATATAAAAATCGATATCGTTCAGCGTAGCTTAAATGACATTCCCTGAAGTTTACTAACCTTCATAAAGTAAAATGCAAAGATTTCACAATCTTGTACAACAATTTAACATATTATTCCATTTCTTCTTCTTACATATTCGGTTTGTTTCGTGGTATGATTCAGCAATTGAGCCCAGTGCAGCAAAAGATGGAAACGAAAAATTGCAGATTCTAGAATTTAATAATTTATGATGAATTGAAGATGTTCCCTAATTTATTATGCTTAGTTGTTATTAACGTCAGAAATCACTAAGGGATCATTCAAATAGTACGTTACGCTAAAATCCGGTCATTTTTAACCCCCACCCTCCCCACGTTACGCTTTTTTAACATGGGTAAATGGACAATTTAACATTGACGTTACGCTGCGGTCAAACCCCCACCCTACCCCTAATAGAGTAACGTACTATTTGAATGATCCCTAAGCACCAACGTTTCACATAGTCGTTCGGTTAATGTTTGTTCCCCAAAGACATACTGAAATACACGACGCAGTAAAGCTAAAATGGTCTTGCAAAGCCAAATAGTGCATAATATACTAAAATGTCATACTGTACCTTCCATAAATTGCAGCTTGCATCTGCAGTTTTTGTAGTAGAACGATTGTTTTTTGACAAAACCAAGTCCTGTCTGTTTTATCCCAACAACATCAGTTCATATAAACTCTTCATATATCCTATATCCTCAATTGCATTGCAAATTCTGTAATAACAACATACATCTTCCCATGAAATTAATGCAAACTCTTATTTGTCTTTGCTTACGCTCCATTGGTTTCCATATGCATGATGTTTTCCGCAAAGGATAAATTTGTCCTCTTTCAGGTACCCTTTTGTATCCTAACAATATAGATACTCATTACTACGAAACTAAATTTGTAATCTGTTTTTGCAGGCCAATAGACACTAGGTCTTGTGAACTTCAGCCAACATCTGCAGGCATTACAATGTATTATTCCGAAAAGTCATAGTTTCACAATTTGTCACCCTATGAATATGAATAAGGGATCAAGCTTTGTGAAACTACCATACCGTGTATAGTAAAAACGTAAACTGACGACGGTTACTAGAAGTTGTTACTAAGGTCCCATGCGAAGTCATACAGGTTACAACGAAGTCTTTATTTTGAAAAATTAGATTTTTCGGATGTCATTTTTCAAAAATTCTAAAGAGATTTAACATGGGAATGTGGAAGGGACTCGTTTGCCATTTCTAAAGTTTGCTACTTCTTTCAAAATTAAAAAGTTGTACATTTAAATAAAATATCCAAACGTTATCCACAGTTGCAGCCATTCTTAACAGTCAGCCGTTCCTAAATTTGACAACGTGTCCAAGAACGAACGATAGAACGTCTGATAGAACGTAACAAATTCAATTTTCAAAAACCGAGGACCACCTGTCAAACACCCCAATCAACTTTCAAAGACGAGAAATCATGTTTCCACGGATAAGAACCAACAACTTGTCCTTGCCCTTTTCCTACCAACTTTTAGTAAAAAAATAAACCTCTGGTGTCCATGCTCATACCGAGCACCAGTACATACGTGTAGGCGCATGTAGGACAAAACTTGAAATACTTAAGACTTTGTGTACAATTTTTTTTTTGCTAAGTTTGTCCTAAAGATTTAGACGTTTGTAACGTGACCTCAGGGCCCTAAGGTGATCCCTAGGGAGGTCTTTGGGCATATCTTCAAACTTTTACTAGTCTAGCTTTAGTGGTGTTTGTGGCCATGAACAATTTAATAACAAGTAGGATGTTCAGAAAATTTACATAGCATTCTCAACTTTTTACCTATATTGTCATGCTGACTTCAAGATGAATTAAAATTACGGATGACCAATGAAATTTTATCTAACTTAATACCCCATAAACTTTAATTGCATTGCTGTCAAAATGGGGGTATTTAAGAGCTATGACAACTGCGCAATCACAGTTTTACTATAATTGCTTATGCATTTGCTTTTTTATTTCTACATTTTACATAAGCTACCAGGTTAATATTAATAACGAATTAAACTGGGAACAATCTAGGGAGATTCAAGTGAAGATATCATAATCACCAAACAAAATTGCCCTGCATTTTCCCATTTCATTTATTTTAATTGAATCACTTGGAAACAATCTTACATAACATAATGTCAAGCAGTGAGGGAGCGAGAATAAATGTATGAAGATAGATGGTGATGGTGAGATCCATCCCAAGTTTTGATATTCAAATTCGCATAGGTAAAAAATTAAAATCAGATTTATTCATCCTACAGGCTCTATTCAATGTCATGTCATTGCAATTTTTTATCGCTTTGTGAAGTGTGCAAAATGGAACTGCCGTGCGTGAGGCTGCGGCAAGAATAAAAAAGAATATGGCTTAAGATATAGTATCTAACACTTCACTTATTGGAGGCCATTACTATGACATGAACGGGTTTATTCGTTTGCAAACATTTCTTAAGTTTTTACGAAGAATGCTAAAATATGCAGGTACAACAAAGAACAGCAACAAAGAATTTGTCATATGCATATAGTCAGTAGGAAACATACCTGGCATGTGGCAGACAGTTTTGAAACGAGTTGTTTGAGACATAACAGATTATTTAAGGATAATATGAACTTGCGTAATAACATTTATAAGAACCCAATGCCATAAATTTTCAAACAAATGTGTACTAGTGTCTATTTAGCTTATATCGTACTTCATGTTCAACCATTATTATTGCAAGGAGGTATAAGCTACTAGTTATATACAGCTAATGAACAGGGCCGACCACATCATGCGGTTTTGTAAACTTTTGTTGTGCAATTTCAATATTTTAAACAACAAATTAAGCAAATTCCATTAAACAAAACTATGAGTAACTCCATAGCTGGATGTTGACGCAATCCTCAAAAATTAAAAACTTCATAGCCGTGTTTCCCGACGAAAATAAGGTATAGATTCCTCTGAACGGGGATAAACGTTAACGGGGCCTTATTTCGAAAATCGTAATACTGGCGCTTTCCCTTATGTAAATGGAACCAACTTATCTGGTGTTCCAATTAGTAAAATAAGCTGAAATTTCGCATGTGTTGCTGAACAAGTTGTGTTGTCACATGCGTTTTTGTAAATATCGTCGGCATCAGTAATGTGTTCAATTATGACATATACATTTTTGCTTCTATATAGTAATCTGCATTTACTGTGCTTTAGTGAGAGCGTAAATTGACTTCACAAATTTTAAACTTTTTTTAAATTGCTAAAATTCCGTCCAGATTTTGTTGCAAATGCATATTTTTAAAAAAATAGTTTCATTATGCAACACCGCCGTACATTATATAATGCTTTGTTTCATGGTGGAATTTTATCGAAAAAGTTAAGAACGTAAATAAGTAACTTAAGAATGCTTGTATTCACTTCACTCTTTCTTTCTTATCTAATCAAGCAGGGGTAATTTTTCGATTACGAAATTCCACGAATGCATTTGGTTGGCCCTGCTAAAGACATAGGTTTCTCTTAAACAGATTTTCATTTCTTTATCACCCAACAGACCCCATCATTTTATAATCTGTGAATTTAAGTATAAAATCGTTGTTTACGATGCAGCTTTGTACATGAGATGACTTGTAACGTATGATTTTTATGCCATGAAGATATCAACCTTGCTGCGCTGGACAGTCTACTTCTTTCCTCGAAAACGTCAAATGGTACAACTCTGAGAACCAAAGTATTTCTTCATTTTTTTGTGTTCTCTACGTTGCCAATGCAACGCAAGATACGGACACTATATTTAAGTTGTTTTTCCAGTTTCAAGTTTTGTTACTCGGCATGATTGTTTGATTGCCGCACAGACAGAGATGGTATGTAACGGCGGCATGGGTGGTACTACCAATAACAGGACGAAGTAGTAGTTGTAGTAAGCCCAGCCAACTTTAAACAGTATTTAAAGAATGTTTCGATTGAACAAAATGTAAGTTAAACTCTGCTTTTTGTGTCCTCTGCTCTTATTTGCTCACTTATAAAGGTGTAGCAAAGCAAAACAGCAGCATGAAGTGATGAAATTCATGCATGTAGCTAGCAGTGTAAACAGGTAAATCCCATACTGTGCATGTAATTGAATATTATCGACCAATAAGTAGACTGGAATCACGAATATATTAAAAGATAATGAAGTAAGTATTTCTGCTTTCGTTTGAACACTACGTAAAAGAATCACTTCATTCCGTTGCGTTGTTGTTATTCTCGAGCGAGATGTTTTTTTTTCTACTTTTTAAACTCCTTCGCCTTCACCGTAAATCTTGTTTGCACGTCCTCTTCAATGTTAACTTTCTGCCATTCACCATTTTTTGCACAACTCCATGATTTCTTGGTCAAGGCTGGCTGCAGTTTCGACTTTGTAGTTTCATTATCTCAATTCACTTTCCTTTTAGAGCCTTGTTGGAAGCAGCTCAAATTTACAATTGTTGTAACGTCGTAGAAATTACACACACACATGCACGATCGGCAGTACAAGAGCATAGGTGGCAGGCAAACGTTTGCCATATAGCGCCTATAGATGATGATATCATTGGGCTTTACAACAATGTGCATTCGTATTTTCAACTTGATCTTCAGTGATTGCCTCAAGCTGAAGTCACGAATGATACGACAACAGTTTTATATCCTGTACTAGCGTCGTCGTCGTCGTTCTTTGAAATCTCACCTTCATCATCATGAGAATCGACAACATGCCTCATTATTATTACTATTACTTTGTTTGTTTCGCTGAATAAAGAAATGTGCTGATGCATACTTTTCGAGTCTTGTTCATTCATTTGCAGTTGGTACTTGCCTGAAAACTATCTTGAACAATATTAATGTAAATGTAACCATTTTATACCGCGTACACTCATCATCATGACCATGCATACTGACTTGATT
Source organism: Callyntrura sp. NNG-2020 (assembly GCA_027744055.1). Taxonomy (NCBI): domain Eukaryota; kingdom Metazoa; phylum Arthropoda; class Collembola; order Entomobryomorpha; family Paronellidae; genus Callyntrura; species Callyntrura sp. NNG-2020. The sequence goes on from JAHZNE010005229.1 coordinate 83,057, forward strand.
CACAATTCACATCATCACACCATCATCCCAGCGTTGCTGTTGTGTTGATTCTATAAAAGACCGTAGATCCTCCAAATACTCCCACTGGTGGAACCAGCAGTTGACCAACAAAAACTTTACATGATTCTGATTCTGACTTTGGTAAGCTTCAGTTGTTTGTTTAGTGTGGCTGAGTCTATCAACTATCATCTCTAGCCTGGCAGACAGACTGAGGAATGTATCGATTCCGCTTGGTATAAGAATTGAAAGTGTTTCATACAAAAGTTGCTGTGTAATACATCATTTCAAAAATGATCCACACTGATGTCATTAATAGCAACATTTTAATTTCACACCAGCTATGACGGATTTATTAAACCTTAAGTGTAGTGGCTATTTGTGATTAACTTGTGATTAGTAACAACAACAAGCGCATGCATAACGGAAAGCCGTTTTATTTCTAGTGTGCAGTTCTCCTCGTTTTTTGGTTTACATAAAATGTCTGGCAACAACAGTGAAGCTGAACTGGCTGAACCCTTGAAAGGGAGCCTAGAATCCGGTGATGTAGTGCGTGGGTGTTCCCCAAAGTTGGCACCTACATCACCATCAGCTGAACCAGAAGCTGGTAGAAGTGAAGAAACGGGCAGAGACGTTGAATTAGGCACATCAAATCTAGAGCATTGCAGTGGCGACGGTGATGCCAATACACTCTCTATAAAGTCCGACATACCGGCAAACGAAGAAGCAAGTCTTGTTGTGCCTGAAGAAACAGCGTGCTCAAAGTAAGAAAAAGTTATTTTTACATATTTCACTTATTTCATATGTACACTACACACGGTGTGCCGCTCGCACTCTGAAATGTTGTTATTTGGTATGTTGTGCAGTAGATAATAAAATTCATTTATCCTGATTGATGTAATATCGTACATGTCTAAAATATACCTCTGACATGGTCTCTTGTGTTTATTTCATTATTATTATTGATAATAATATGGAAAATGTATATAGGCATGAAATGATACTAAATGAAATATTATGACATGCGACGATCTGCGACTTGTTATTTTTTTATCATGACCATGACACTACTACAGTAAATAGCAATAGTCAGTGATGTTTGATATTGTTAATTAGACCTACTATTTTTGTAGCTGACGTATCTAATAAATGCATTTTGTGAAACTTTTATTCGCCATTGATTGACAATTTTAAGATGGTAATGGTAAATGTTTGTTTGGCGAAAGGCGGCACGTGCTTAAAGTGACGTAATCATGTTTAAAAGGCAATGCAGGTCTCGTCTCGACGTGAAGAGTAATTTGAAGTTCTTTGTTGTAGAATTCGATGCAAAAGTGTATAAAATTATTTGCAATATAATATGTACACATGTGTTGTACGATACCGCTGCTATCTCCTGCTTTTTGGATATGGCGTCTTGCTGTCTCACTGAAATCCAAATTGTTTACTGCAGTGCAGTGCTGGACAAAAAAGGACATCATCATGCCTAATAAAAAAATGAGTTGACGCTTTGCTACAATCATTAAACTCAAGGGTACGTACTTTTTGCTTAAGTGTATCCAAGTAAAAAACGATGTTCAAATTATCTTGTGGTAAAATTGTTTTCGAGGAATACATGGCTAGTTGCTAGTTGTAAAATATTCGATATATATAAGTGAACTGTACTGCTCTGCTGGTTTTTTTTGCTTAGGCGCATGTTATATTTCTTATGGACTCGTTGTGGCTGTCTATAGTTATTATTCCACCGACTGGGCTGAACAACAAACAATAATATTTGTTTATAATATGATCATATCACATTCCCGAATTTTAACGTTTTCCAACAACAGTAACTATGTCATCGGGGCAGTATAAAGACATTCTAATCTGTCGATTTTTAAAATGAAACATTTGTTTTTAATGCCACCATATTTTGTAAATCATTGCAAGATCAGTAAAATCCAATGCATGCATAACACATTTGACAATGCAACAATCATCATCACTGTATCAGGTAGGGTGTGTGTTCGCAAGTTAACAATTAACCAAAATTTGTAGCTGGTGAGGGTTTGGTATAATTAGAAAACCGATGAAAGCAATTTTGGTGTTTTTAAATACTAATAACATCAAGCTCCTAGCTTAGATTATCTGACAATAAAAGCCACGTTTCCTGCCAGAAAAAATTCCACATCATCCAATGGGTGCTTCTTTATTGTCCACATTTGCAAGCTTAGTGGTGCATGCATACAAGCAAGCTCGATTGTTCGTACATCATAAAAGTGGTTACATACACACACAAGTCTGTAAATTGTTTTTGCAGGGGGTGGGTGTTATTGTGTGGGATTGTGGGATGCGCATAGCACGTTAGTATATGATGGAATGAACGAACATGAGTCAAGGTACGATCACATTCAAGATCAAAGCTGTCACACTTTCATTGTTAGAGAGCGGAAGGTGATTCACTATAAAACTAAACTACGCAACCCATTTGCACTCATCTTCAGGCACTGCAGTTACAGCAGCATCAAAATGTGTAGTTTGTAGACGTTGTGATTTGTTTCACGCACGGCTTTGCAAACTTGTCAGTACGGCACACAATGCTTTATAGGTAGTATAGCAGTATTGTTGTTGACAGTGACAAGACAATATATGAGTCATCGGGTGGAATCTCCGATGGATACAGCAAAAACAACAATGCAGCAACTTTTCAAGTTCGTACAAACGAGATGTTTGTACTTAATATATCTGAATCTGTAGCATTTGTACAATTTAACAGTGGGTAATAGGAATAATACCACTGCATTGCCACTGAATCGGCATTTAAAAAGATTTACCTCCCATCTAGCCCACTTGTACTTTGCATAAGGGAAAAGTACAACGTCGCTTAAATACATAGGACATAGGACTTATTTGTATATTTGCTCGCTCTGTTAAACACTTCACGGCAAAAGAACGCAACATTGCATTGGCATGACTGAACACTAAACTGTTCATAATATTCCTCATCACCATGCTTTAAGTAAAACGCCATACTTAAAACTTAATATAACAAAGTGTTCATATTCAAATTATACTTCATTCCCATAGTTCGGTTTTGATTATTTAATTGCAATAATTAACGTTTAAAGAATTATGGAACATGATACGTACTGCAAAACATTCCAAATTTTTAAAACATTACATACCTACTGCTCTACAATAATTCACTGGCGGCCAAATGGACTAAAATGAATGTACTTTGGAAAAAATTAAATTCTTTTACATCCTGTTTCTGTAGACAAACAAATAACGACCACCAATAAGCATTTAAGAGAACAATAGGCTCTACAGAATCCACTGTCTTAGCTTTCCGAAGTCAGCAGTTCTAAATTTAAGCTAATTTTCATCTTCACCTATGCACACTTATGTACATACTTCCGCATCCCGTGTGTGCATAATTAAAGTTGTCAGTTGTCATGTGTCTCTTGTTAAATCTAACGTTTTACATTTACCATTATACATGCGTTCAAAAGTAAATATTTTGTCGTTATCAAATAAATGTAATATTATATTGATAATTTGCATTATCACTTCCTTTTACAACATAATTTTTTACAGCAGTCAGTCCCATCTGAGTAGAATTATAAATGTTGTTTAAACGTGCATTGAAGTGAATACGACTATAAAGACTACGTGGCTCCGTGCTTCTGCCGAACACATGATTAACATACATACACATGAACTGTTATAATCAAACGTCAATTTAAAACCTGTAATCTGCAATAACAATAAAGTTTTAGTAATTCACCATGCAAAACTTAGCATTACATAAAATACAATTTATCGTATTTGCCAATAATAACATTACATCAGCCTGTAACAAAAGGATGATGTAGTGCAGAAGAGTCCCACAACTGTGTTCATATTCTAATAAGCTAATAAGGTGTTTTATTGTTACGTAAGTAAAACAGTGATACTGCATATAGGTATTAGAACCGATCTGGCACATCACGACACTTTGCAGCAGATGTAACAAGAAACTACATTTTAAATAGTTTGCATCGATCGCATCTTTGTAATGTTATGTACAGAGATGGTTTGAGGTGAGGATAAACGTAAGCCCACAGGCATACGACCGAAAATTTTCGAACCCCTTGTGCACTCCATGACGCAGGAGATTAACATCACAGTATCTCGCATCAGTAGTACCATCATTCATGTTGTACTTTTTTTAAATTTCATACCAACATACCTACATAAGTCGACAGACTATACCTGCTTCATTGTCGACTGTGCGGAAATGAAATGGGTACAGATTTACCATCATCACCAAGCGAAGCTACCGCACATCAATGGAACCTTCAGCCTTCAACCTGCATTGTATTGAATTATTCTTCTACATCCGTCGAAAACGCACAGAAACAATGCGAATACTGTCAGATTATGTCTCTTGTACATTACCATCACCATCACTCGAGAATCTCAAACCAACAACAGTCAGTCATTACTATAATTACATTGATGTTGAGGGGAGTATTAGCGTACCTTCGCGGTTTCAGGGTGACTCATGCTACATTTTCTCTCAGCAGCATGAAAAAATCCTGCACAATCGCCTGAGTTTTCAAATGCAAAGTGTCAGCACAAGTGTACACTAACATACGGAAGAGGCATATGGTTTTCTCCACTTGTCAGTGATTGAACCTAAAAACTTTACCGAGTAAATCAATCATCAAGTAAAACTGAAGTTGAATGTTGTTTGTCTTTACTCTTGTGTACAAACTGTCAAAGTAACCATAACGGTAATTTTTTACTATTTCAGTCACAGTGACCGCAATATACAGATATGTACACATTAATGTCAATTTGATATTAATACACTTTTTAAAAAATATCGACTGTTGTTGATAAAGGATCAACAAGTGTGCTTGTGAGAAATATCTAATTACTTAGTAGACGAGCTTCCAGAATTTTTACCTGGTATTGGTAGTAGGCATTTCTTCGAAATGTTATTGCGACTTAATAGTAGCCTGTTCATCCAGTAGTAATAATTTTTGGATCATGGTGAACCTTTAGCTTTAGCTAGCAGCAGCAGCAGCAAGCTGGAGACAAAGGACATTGTGCAGACATTTCATTTCTGCTTGTTCAAGTTGTCCCCATACAAAAAGTAGCAACATCTTTTTAGTTCATCCTCATACGCATGCTAATTTGCCAGTTTTTTATATTCTATTGAGAACTAGTTTTTTTTAAACTTAGGCACTGCTAAAGTCTTGACCGCGTGTGTGCAGGTACATGCAGTAAACCTTCCAGTCCTACTTTACCTAACAAAACAAATCACGAAATGCCCGCCTGCCCTGCCGATTGTCTGGTCATCCAGAAGTTACCTGATCGTGTTATTATTATCATTATAGCTTTGATAGTCCAACACGGTTCAAAAACTACTTCTGCTGTGTACTTCCAGCACTCCAGTAGTAACTACGTCAGTATGTAGTTAAGAATTCATAATTACAGAATAGAACAGTTTTTTGGTACACTTCGTGATACTCCAAGATCTAGTTTTTTGTATCAAAGTAGTTGCAACTTGTCTATGCTAATCGTATAGTAACGAATTATTGATTGTGATACCTAGCGATGAAAAATTCCTTACAAATGGCCACTAAACAGAATGATGTCTTTATTACAGTTCAGTTAGACAGACCGCCGCTGTGCTGCTTCACGCAGCTGGATAGTCTTTGTGCGTTCATAATTAAAAGAGGAAATTTAACCCTGTTTAGTTTCCATGTCCTTTGTATCATCATTATTATCATCAGGAAAGCGTTTTGTCAGCAAAAATTTGTGTCGTTTCCAAATTTCCAGTAAAATGCTGGAACCAAGGTATCGTGCAGTGTTTGCAAAGGTGGCCCCTCACCTGAAATAAAAAAGTGCCCATTTTTATTGTCTGAGTAGGATATTTGAAGATGATACAAGAAAGTAATTTTTAAAAAGAAACTAGGCTGGGGTGTAGGTTTTTTATGTAACAATTATGCTCACATCATTTACAAAAAAACAGTACACAATTTCCGCTTTGACCATCTGCAGTACAGCAGGCGTGCACGCTCCAGTGACTATCATATGAGTGGGGAAGTTGCGTTGTGAACATGAAGTATTGTTAGCTGTGTTGTTGCTCGCTCCCTTCATCCATAACGAGAGAATATATAACTCGTTTTAAAATGCAGCAACAATCACTGTACCATATTATGAGGGGTTTTAAACGTTTTCATTTCAAGTTTCATGAACTTTAGGGTGAATTCTCTTTGCAATACAGTTTGCATATTAGAATTGGAACAGAGGAAAGGAAGTGTGTTATGTAGCTGAACACTTTATTATACTCCTATCATCATCGTCTTACTGCTATTTGACCCTGCCCATCTTGTACATCTTTTTTTATTGTCAAAAAATGCTAGCCTGGTACAAGAATTGAAGTTTGGTAAGAAACGCCTACTATTAGGACCTCTTTCCTGTAAATAAAATATTTCGTGTTTGAAATTGGAGACTCGGAAAAGTGTGCTTGTCGTGGTGTAGTGTGCAGTATGCACTCGTGCCGTGCAAACGTCATCCTGCAGCAAATGTGCTGAAAACTTTGAGTATTTTGACAAATTTATTTGAAGACAGTTGATGTACCCGTGAAATATACAACCATGTTAACCGAGTGCCTCAACATTCGATTTCGATTTCCAAGGAAATCGAAAAAGGAAAGAAGGTTTTGTTGTCAAGCGTGTGATGAGGTGAAGTCATCTGTGCCAGCCCTAAACGGTCATGTTGGATTATCACCCCAGATTCAAATTCGTATAGTGGTATCTCCTGACTCATTCAATTTGCCCCGCATACCTGCAACTCCCTCAAGCAGAAAACGGGTTCGAATTCGAGGCAATACCAGGAAACGGGCATTACTCAAAGCTTTGGCCGATTGGTAAGATTCAGGTTCAGATTCATATGAGTGCTTTACCGTATATATATTGCAATTTTTTAAACGTGACAGCTAAGAAACTCCAATTTGTATGTTTAGTGTAATATTTTATAACTGTACTGACACTGACTGAGGATCATAGAAATGCTCGCTAAAATTGTGTAGTTGACAGTTGTAGAGATTTGTCATAAAGTCGTATATACAGTCAAAATTTCTCTTGACAAGTCCGTGGACGCCGGTCTATTTTTAAAATGTAGATGTAAACAATACAGGAAACTTTTATTAAAATTAGCAAATTCCTACAACAAGTAATTTATGCGCATCGCTAATAAAATTTCTCTTTCCGCTTGTTCATTTTGCGGATGGGTGGTACTAAAATAGGTATTTAAATTTTGCTCGAGATTTTCTGTGCTAATTCGTATTCATACCGCTAAACTTGCAAAGAACGTGCTGTGTTTGTTATACAAAATACTTAAAAATGGAAAAGCAATGTACATAGTCCAACTCTTGTGATTGGCAATAATAATTAGCGATTAATACAACCACTACGAAGTATTTCATGAATGCACCTATTTGTATGTACTTAGATATGAATACAGAGAAACCGGCTCTTTTGCAATGCAATTTTTTTATCTGTGACTTTATTCATTGTTTTTGCATATAAGTACTACAGGAGATGATGATTAGGAATTTAGGATGCTCTCTTCTATGTGATTCCCATGTATTTTCTATCCTGGAGAGCCAACCTTAGAGAATGTCGTTGCTAATTATTCCAAACTGTGCTCGTCCGGTTGATCCTGCAGCATTAAATATAAATAGCATATGTAATATAAACTGTGTACTGCTTTTTCAAATTCTTTCACAGAATGAAATTTATAAAAATAAAACGAGTTTTATTTTAAAATGTACTTCAATGAAGTGCATTCATTCATGTTTCGCTTATTCCTTCCACCGATGAGATAACGCTTACACGCTACGTTGTGTGCTACTTTGACTTTTATTTAGCTACTTAACAACACATTAATTATACGGGTCTCGTGTTACCATTATGTGGATATTTTTCAGGGATATTAGATGTCCCTACACCATACTTGTTCTATAAACATAATAACTATGTTAATTATGTGAATGCGTTAGATCACAATGCATTTGTGGCACGAGCACATATGTAATGCGGTGTTGTACAATGTACAATGTGCCCACCGAAGTTGACTGAAAAACATGGAATGCTGTTTACCAGAGCGTGGGAACGCGAACAAACAAGCTTACAGTCGGCAGTCATTAAATAAAACTTGTGTCCAGCAAGCAATATTGAAGGTCTGGTTCAAGACATGCATTCATAAAATATTCGTTACAATTTGCAAAAGGTAGTATCCATAGGTACGTGATTTCGGTATAGACGGTATAGACCTTCACTATTGCAAAGGAACACTCGGGTCTCTCATATTTGGTGACAATTTTGAAATTCTGCTTCTAATATAATATTTGTACAAGACTTCACATTACACTTTGTGTGTAAATGTGTGTTATAAAATTAATATTGAACTGATTGGTGTTTAACGATGGCCTTCTAGTAATGAATTCTTGATTAGTTGCAAAATCATCTTAATGATTTTTGAAGACGCATGCACTAGTAGGTCAGTTGCAAGGTTACTAGATGCAAGCTGCAGCTTGTGATGCTGCACAGTAGTAAACGATAAAATTTGAATATTTAAATGCATTGCATGATGTAAGCCTTTCAACGAACGATTAATATCCGGATTGCATGCAACAACGTAAGCAAGCATACATCGTCAGCCAACGACATGACAGTTAACAAGAAACCGCTTGAGTGGGCATTGTAAAAATCGTTGGTGGATCTAGAAAGAAATGTTGTGTGTTCTGTATAGTGTACCAACGCACAATATGCGTCATCTCAACTTTCTGAACCTTTTTGTCTACGGTGAAAAACTTTGCAGACTGCCTAGGTTGCTCACTCGTGTACATAAAAGTGATAATTAAGCAGCTAATTAGTACTGCAAATGCAACTGCCATATCATCATCGCTAGAAAGTGCAATACTCGTGTGGTCTAAGGCAAATTCATATGCCGAATATGTTCCCTACCTTTGCTATGATCAATGATCATTAATATTAGTACCAAAAATAGTCGATTTTTTTTCTTTGCAACAACTACTTGTTTAAAGTAGCGTGCATGTAGAAAAGGTATGTACTATCACTGCGAACTACCTGACACATTTTATATGTTATTACTCATTCTTCATGCAATAGCATCATCATCAGTCATTTCGTCATGCAGAACTGGTAAATGAGTGCTACTATCATGCACAAATAGATAGATGACATTTCGGCTGACATTTAATAGAAAAATCCCAAATGACGCTTACGTCAAAGACGCTGCAGTCTAACTGTATTTCTAGACGAGGTGTATGAAACAAAAAGGAATCGAAATGTATGCCTGAGTTTTTGACGGTCTACAACAACGAAAGGACATTATTTACGGCGATACGTTGGTCTTTGCACAAGACACATGTCAACAGATTACATATTTATTATCATGTAGTTGGGCCTGTTCACTTGGAAGTTGAAAGGCTTTTCGGTAATTATTTGGTTTGTCAGTTTTCAAAGTGCAGTAGGTATGGCGCAGTAAATAATGGACTGCTGATAACATGACAATCGTAATATAACTATAGATTTTAAATGTAAAAGTCTAAACAAGAACGAAATAGACCAATATCCACCAAAGTAATAAACCAAGATGACATACTCCATTGGGTTAACACTACAAGTTAATTTACTACATCGTGCAGTACGCAATTGCTGATCCTGTTTCCACTTCAAAATAATTTTGATTTGTAAATCAATTTCCTTTCGCTTGTAAGTTTTTACAACGATGTAAAAGTACCATTCTTTTAATTTTAGATTTGGTAGTATTAAATAATAGTTTCTATTAAAAATTATCGGTTTGTAAAAATGCCTGTTGATTTGCATGAAAAATTGAGACGAGGGAAAACTCCTCCGCGCACTCTAAGGTACTATAATTAATTAAACATTTATTAAAATATTTCACTTTTATATTTCACGTAAATTTTACTACCAGACCAAGTTCGCACGTATGTGTGTTTAGTTTGTTAAGAATTAGTTGCTTTGCAACAGAATGTGAGTATGCTGCGCATGCACCAGTTCCCAAAGTTCCCATTCAACAATACTCCAAAAAATTGAAGTACTGCGGGGCACCAGGCACCTTGTAAATACAAATATGAACGCGCAATATTTAAATTTTTTAATTACCTAGTAAACAAGATTTGAATGACGCTTTGCGTTTCCATCAAAATTTTTGACAGCAACCGGTTTTACAGGTTAGTGGTATTGTAATTAATCTGGAAGGTATATCAGAGTAGGTTTTCGTAGAAATCAACGATTTAAAATTACGAGGAAATTTAATAATGTTGATTTCTACACCGCCATAGACTTTATGGGTCAAGCAGTACAAAACGCATGCAAGCTCCATGTACTTCAATACAACTGCAGAGACAACGACTATAAAATTCGTCTCTGGTTCCTATTTCAATATTTGCATAAGTAGCGCTTGAAGTTCAAAAGGGATCGGGAAACAAACGCGAACTGCAGATCCTAAAATTATTCCATTGGACTATAGTCCTTAAGCCATCAAACAAGTTGGAATTAGAGAGACAGTGCCTATTAAGAGAAACACAATTGAAACGATTTTAAGTTTTTTAGTTGCTACACAGCATCAGCCAATCAGCCCTGTCATCTCGTATTAACATTACAACAATAAAAACTTGGGGCTCACTGAAATTAAGCCGTAGTTAAACATTGTATACTTTAGACAATAGGAGTATTTTTAAATAAACCAATTCTTATTTTCATTAGTTCGTAATTTGTCTAGTTGCTCCAGAGAACAATATAACTCATTACTAATAGTCAGTTACTTCATTTTGATATTTATAAACCCTGTGCGCTTATTTACGCAATGTGAGATTGTTCAAAGAAACATAAATTAAATTTCCGAGTGTGGTATTTCCACTGGTCACGATTAAAAATAAATTTGGAAACACAAAATATTACACACTTTGCGAGGGTTTTCATCTGTTGTTGTTGTTGTTGCACATAAATTTCACCTGTATAAAACTAGTTTCTCCACTGCGTACGTGGCATCGTCATCTGAGCTGAGAATTCGAATTTTGGTTAATAGATTTCAGCACATTTTAAAAGACGCCAGGTTATAAAAACGCATGACCAGAATGTTTTACGTAAAATGTCATTTTAGACTTGTTTAAAAATGATGTAAATGCATGTTTTCTATCACACCATTTCTTAGAAGACGGGGCCGGTCAAAAATCAATTTGCAATGAGCGTGTTATTTTAAATGAATGAGAAAGATTTAGGTGAAAGATGCGAGAAAAATGTTGGTCGCACAATAGTCTCCGTTAATCTGCATTCCGATCCTGGGATTGCGTTTCTACCTAGTTCTGAAATAGAATACAATTTTCGACAATAATAGGTAGTTCAAGCTGGTTTTTTATATAAAAGAATTTAAGATAATTTTTCTCCAGAGAACTGGTTTTTGCACGACAACAACCCTGTGCCATGTACAATATCAACATTTATTACGATCTGTTTAATTCATACATGGTGTTTTTTCTCAGATCTATTGTTTAGTCACATTTTGTTACCTTTTAATACACCTTGTATTTCATATTTAATTTTTGCGGTAGTGTGGTGACTATACACTTACATATATGCAATATGCACGCACGAAATCTTTAAGAATAAAAACGCGGTGCTTATGTAGCTGTAAGGAATTCGCTAATTTATGGTTTAATTGAATTTGTCCGTCTTTGTCTCTTTACCGTATACGACAGCGCTCATAAAACTCATACCATTAGCCATATACTACACTGACTATAAAGTGTTGCATCTCTCCCAACTACAAGTGATGGGAAGAAGAAACAATTTACGATGCTGCCACATCAACGGTAACGGTTATTTTATGACAAAGCTCTTTGCGATGTGATATGAGAAAGAATTCATTGTTTGAGATGCTTCTTCCAGCGTTTCAGCTACGCCAGTTTTACAGAGAAAACTTATTGTTAGTGAAGCTGAAAAGCATAACTCACCTTTCGTCTAACCAGAAAATAGTAAGTTATTCTATGCCATGCGCTGCTTTCGGTTGAGTATTGCAGCGCTGACAGAATTAGAATTATTACAGTTACAGTTTTACTTGCGAGAAACAAATTAGCAATTCCTGCCATTAGCCTCCCGTCCCGTCTAAAGGAAATTGTTAACAAACGAGGACGAACATACTTCATTTTAGTAATCTGCTCTTTAAAAATAAATCCGGGAACATTGCCTTTGTACTATATTCCTGCATAACTTTCGCATGACTCACTCAGTTTTCTCTTACAAGGCGGAATTCGAAGAAATTACGCTAAAGTAAAACATTTCATGCTAAGAGAGACGCGTGGTAGTTGAAACGTCCCTTTAAAACTTGAAGGAAAGTATTCCGGAAACTCGATTTTACAACTTACCTAAAATAAGGACAGAAAAGTTAACAAACAATGCGCATTGTAGCTGAGACACTTCTTGGGAAAATAGTTGCTACGTTGATCCGTGGTAATGTGAAGCGACGAGAAAAACGGTATATTTTTATTCATGGATAATGGTGTGCACGACAAGAATACGATACAGTTGACAGTAGGTCAGTAGGATTCGACTAAAATATTCTTTTCCTTTTGTAATTACAGTGCTGACCAAGAAGGAAATGAGGATTTCTTTGAAAAATTTTCGTCCATTCGGATATCGTATGAGAACAGCGAGAAGAAGCGAATTCAGGAGTTTAAATTTCAGCCAGATGATGTAGATGGACAGATATCAGATCAGTTATGGCCAACCTTGGGAGGATGGAATGTAAGTTTGTCGTTTATTTTATCTTCCGTAATGCTAAGTAAATGACGGTATTTAAAGAGCTTACAAATTCAAGCATTTTAACACCTAACACCGCGAATTGCTTTTTTGTATGAAGAGTGTGAAGTGATACGGGTGACGGGTATCCGTTGTACATTTTTAAAACGAGAAAACAAGACAATTAATAATACGACCATTCAAGGATGCAACTAAATTGCTAAAAACATACTTATGGCTGGGAAGGAGATACGCTGTAAGTGGCTGGAAAGGATATAAAAAATGTCAATGTCAAGATTCGTTTTTTCGCAGCGCATAGGTCGTTTTATACACCCCATTTACGATTTAATAATTCCGCACCGCTCTAACTTTTGGTGCAGCAGTCTGTATGGAAGTTATGACCAGTGAGTAGTAGAAGTGCTGGGCACACAGTAATTACTATCATTATGCATCATGAATGATTCACTTGAGTATAAAAGTGCAGTGCAACGCAGAATGTAGATAAATATAATTAGAGCAAACCGTTGTAGTTGTTTAGTGTTTTCTTCTTTATTGCACCTTCTTTGTTGCATACACGTCAAGGTTACTTACACCACAGTACATATATTTATGTCACGTCAGATATATTATTACTATGACGTATTATTTTTTTTAGTCAAAATTGATGAATTTACCGTTATATTTTGGAAAACCTTAATTTTTCTAGAAGTATTTCATTTTCATCACTTACTGATAAGGAAACCTACAGTTGAGACCTAAATTGAAATGAAGAATTATTGTGTTAATATGGCATTGTACTCCAATACTTCCAATTATTGTGCAACAATGACTTTATATCGTTAAAACGGACTATTTGACAAAGTTCGTCGAGTCTGTAGGAATATTTAATGGCGGAGTTCATTATTCTGGCGGCTTTCTTTGATCATGATTTTGAAATAAACAATTACAATTTATCCTGAATTATGTTTACTTTACTGAATCATGTTACAGCAAATTTACAAATTGGGCTCGGCCTTTCTGAATGCTCCGTTTCCTTCGCAAAGTACATTTAAATGTACTTTGTCACATGTGTTTAGTGTTTATTTTTGTTAGTTTCATAGTGGCTGTCATACCTAACCGTGTTTGCATACACACAGAGGTTTTAAAAAGTTCTTAGAAACCTACATTATGTTCCTCATGTATTACATCTTGTTTATTTTGTCAATAAAGTTTTCAAGAAGAAAAAGAATTGTACACTAACGTTCGCTCTGACTGACAGGTCATGGTTAGAAAAGACGACTTTGGAAGGCGAGATTGAGATAGCGTTATCTGGTGCTGGATGTTTTGGTTTTAACAGATGTACAATAAACTTCTGCACTTTAGTGTCGTTAAAGATGATAAATGAGCTTAATCTTTTTAATTTTTCAAAGTTTGGAGTAAGTGTGTGCCACACTCAAGCAGAGAACATTAATGTCAGCAAGTCATAAGTCACAATTACTGCTAGTCACCACAGGTTATGAGAGTAGATGTAACTGCGTGCATAAAGATAGGAGGACGGAGACGGAATACACATACACGGACTCTGATGTCGTGAGAGTATGGTACGACTTGCATTGTGTAATGTGTGTGCGTTTCTTCCATTTGGTCGCATTTCTTTTTTTTCATCATGTCATAAGTAAAAGTATAAGGAAAGGTTTACAAGAGTGGACATGTCGAATGAGGAGCACCGAACAAATTCAAAATTCTGCTCTGCGAAGTTTATAGTTTCATCAAATACTTACTTGGGTATTGGGCTATGGCTATGGGGCATAATCTTTTACGCTGCTAACTAATTTTTAAGTGTGTTGTAGCGTGTACACACACACACGTTCGTTTACGGAGGTAACTGATTCTGATTTCGTTTCATCATCAAAACCGTCATGCTGACTAAAGCATTGCATATAAAAATCATCCAACGTTGATGCTATTTTCGGGTAAGTCACTCGTAAAAAAGAGTCTGTCTCTGTCGTGTCAAATTGCTTACATTTCATGTAGACCATATAGACTTGCATTTTGATGGGACTATCTCATTGTTCCATATTATTTACTTTAACTTAATCGGAGCAATCAACCCTTTAACCATCCTTTAATGAAACTCATAATTAAGCTCAATTGAGGCTCAAAGCTATTCTTCTTAAGAGTGGCTCCGTACTAGGTAGGTAAAGCTTAGTCTAGTTCGAGATAGAACCGTGGATTGAAGCCAGATCATGGGAACAACGAAGGTCGTGCTTTCCTTCATTTTTGTATATATCCATACATGCATTCCCATCTCTCCACACACATCCTTCATTTCAATGCACACACCGACTAAAATTAGCTTTTTCAAGAGTCCTTTTTGCAAACTCACTAAAAATATATACGTAGTAGAGGGATACAGTAGTGTCGTTTTTGAAAGCAGTTGCTGCGGTAGTTGCCACGGCAAGGAGTAAATAGAAAGATATTTGCATACAGTGTGGCCAAGTTGTTATTCAGAAGCTCTTTTCTTTATCAATACTTACATATAATCATTGGAATCGTTGGAATATAAATACTTGCATAAAGGAAATGTAAGTTTGATGCGCTGCTAAGAAACAACTGTGCTCCCATCATCATGTTTGCAGTTGCATGCATATTACAACGACGCGAATAGAAAGAATAAAAGATGGTTTTTGTGTAGTTTTGGGTCTCACGCAGAACGGTAAAATATCAATCTCTCCATATTTTATAATGTAGAGGGAAGGGAACCAGGAGGAAGTCAGTTCTGATGCCCGTCACTTTGGCAGAAACCTCGAAAAAGTCTGTGCTTCTTGTTTCTGGGTTTTTGGTGAGGAAAGAAAGTTGAAGAGCGTCTGGTTTCGTCAAATATCACTATCACTAGGATGGCCACGTATATCTACATTGCACAGTCATTCATTTAATCGTTTGTATGCACTATGGGATCATTTATCAGTGAGCTCGTGTGGAGGAAAGCGTCATACTGAAAAATAGGGCAGTGAGATCTTGAAATCAGAGCACTTTTTTTACTTCATTTTTTACAGTCGCGTTTCATTCTGTTTGTATGCACTTTGGAACATCATTTGTGTTTCCGACAGCGTATAGTTCAAACTACTTGTGTCTTTAACTCTTGTCACTGGAAAGTTTGACGTGTCAGCAAGTCAAGATTTAAATACTGGCGTTAGTCATAATGCGATGGGAGTGAGCGTAATGTGCTGACTGGACATGTAGTTTACTCGGTGAAAGTTTGGAACAAAGGACACACTGTTTTCGAGTGATTTGACGTTTTACCAATTGTAAACTAACTGTTGTATCCTTATTTCAAATTCCCGTGATGAGTCGTTTAAAAATTCTCCGGAGGAACTTCGCAACTCGCAGATTAGAATCGGAGGACGGCTGTAATACTTTGAGACGGAAAGTGACCGTATGGATGGCGGATTTGAACCTTTCCAAATTAATTGTGCTTGTTTTGTTTTTACTTTTTCCAAAAATAGGGAGCATTAGTACATTTTAAATGAAATGTTCTCACGACAACAGATACAACTCTCTCTTTTTGAGTTCTTGTTATTTTCCCTGCACAAATTGTAGCCATTGCACCGCTAACCTTTTTATTTCGTTGCCACTTTGTGTTGTCAGCTATGTGTACATAACCTAGTTTAAAAGAAAGTCGTAGACGTGGCACAAGAAAAAACTTTTTAGTAAAAATTCTGATACCATGTCTCTGCTGTTTTTGTCCTGACAGATTGACGATCTTTACAGTGAGATTTTATACGCCTTGGTACATCCCCGTCGGTTTCGCGAAAATCCGTCCGAAGCTGATGGTTTGGTTGCACACTTGCAGCAAGTATTCCATATTGACAATGACAAGCATGCCAAGCTTCTGGAGAATGCCAAAGAAAAACAAGCTCCACCTCTGGTTCTTAACCTGGAAGTGGTGGAAGCCAAGGGCCTAAAGGGAAAGGATGTCAATGGTACAGCGCTTTTTTTATACATGCTTAACCCCTGCTGGACTAAACAGGTGGCTGTTTTTATTCATACAAACACATATATTCTTTGTTGTAGGACTGAGTGATCCATTTTGCACCATATTTGTCTCTCCACGACATAAGCATAATACCTCGATGAAACCTGAAACGCTGAACCCCGTATGGAGGGAATATTTTTCTTTGTACGTAAATGCCAATGCTATTTTTGAAAGAGTGCAGTGCTAATTAATGGTGTCATTTAATAAGAATGTTTTACATTATAAAAATAGGCCAGTAGCTAACTCACACGAGGAGGTTCTTCACATCGAAGTTTGGTAAGAAAAAATGTCATCTTTTCCGTGCTTTCTCTATATTTATTATTATTACTATGCATATATACACATGACGTTTGGTAAATGCCAAAACGGAGAACCAAAATGTTTAAAGTTGGAACAATGATAAAATAAGTAAAATGGCAGTATAGCGGCTGTTCATACCAATAACTTGTCGTTAAAACCTTGCTGAACCACCTTCACTTGAAATGAACAATTGGTTGAATTTACACACGCATGAACGTAATTCTAATTTTGCTCAATGAAGACAATGTCGTCATTCAATTGTAAATGATATATGTCCCTTAGGATGCCCACGTTTCTAGTTCAGCGATGATACCGTGTGTTTTTTTGCGGTGAAGCATTGTGAAAGCATTTATTTGTTTAAACTGATATATACTCTGCTTTAAAGGTTTAAAATGACTTTATCTTTCAGTTTGTCTGCAAATAAAACTTACATAAACGAAGACATGCTTAACCACTAGTTCGTATGATCGTGCATTTGTAACACAATTTGTTCCATCTTGGATTATATCCAAAAACAGACGCTGTCGCTTCGTATATATAGCAATAATTGTGGCAAGGAAAACAAAGCGATACGACGTTGATGCGACTGCATTTTGAAAGGATCCTCATAAATTCTTTAATCACTGCACCATAAAAACATTTCAAAAGCCGGTATAAACCGGATAATAGCACAGAATGCGGATAGTAACGTAGCATAAGACATCTTTTCTTGCACCAAATAGGATTAAGTAGTTCAAACTGCACGTCAATATTACATATATACGCTGATCTTCTTATGATTTTATTGGTGTACTCCATCCCCATATGGTTTTGCATATTCAGCTTTATTGTACGCTTTCGATAATTTTAGGGACTACGATCCTGAGGAGACTTTAAAGGACAAAATGAAACGATTTGGTGAAGTGAAATCCACGAGAGGGCTGCGGATTCTCATGAAAGAGATAGCGTTGACGGCCTCAACGGGAAAACAAAGCCATGAATTTCTTGGCTGTCTCAAAATCCCCCTAAAAGTAAGTTATGCCATGAACACAATAGCTTTTTATGTGATGCACAACATTACATTGGTTTTGGTAGGTGCGCAGTACGCACACACGGAAAACATGCCGACATGCATAAAAAATAATGTATTAAAAATTATTAACTATACAATAAAATGTGTCTGTCCAAGGATGTTCCAACTGAAGGCACGGATCGGTGGTGTCCATTGGAGAGCAGAAGTGGGAATGGGCATAAAAAGAAAGGCGAAATTCATTTAAAAATGGCCTTGGGTGCAGAGAAGGAAAAGAAAGTGGCTGCACAAGAGTACCGACACGTTCTTCATTTGATGCTTGTTCATGAACTCGACGAGGAAAATGTGGAACCACATCAGTGGGAAGGTCGTTTTAGTAACAAGTCTGCCTTTATATTACGAACTTTGGAGTTGCAAGGGGGCCTGACGCGAAAAGATATAGACATAGCGCAGTGGCTTGTTTTCACTCGTGTCCAATGCGAGCACCCGTTGAATGCCAAACTCTTTCCCCAACTGTTTCAGACAATAATCCAACATGTGCAGAACCAATTACTTGGAGAGGATGAGGTAAGAAACTGATAAGGATGTTGGTTTAATCGACTAATGAGTGCTGACGGTTTACGCCCTCGTATTGAATCCTGTTTCATACTGAGCCATCTGTTTTCTAAAAAAAATTATTTCAGTTGAGAAAATTTTGGTTTGCGGCGGAAAAATTGGTTGAGAATTTCGTGACTTTCTTCAGAAACGTGCATCAATGCTTCATAACCAGCTCTAATGTCACGTCACAAATTTACTACATGTTGAAGTATGTGAACTAATGGGTTAAAAGACCTCAATCTATTACAAGTTGCAAATAAATCACTATTTACGAGTTTACATGCTGCCATTATTTTTGCGTAGAACTCTTGAGCTGCTGAAATCGTATCTAACTGACAATCCAAAATCAGCGTCTGACATTGAAGCAAAAGTTACCGTGGACTTCATCATGCAAAAAACAGAAAATGCGATCTCTCGTGGTGCAAATGAGTTGTATGTATTTTTATTGGCATGTGCATGATCTCATCATATATTCTGATGAAGCAACTTTAAGTGTGTAAAATAACTTCTTCCATTTTTTTCCTTATAAAATTAGTTTTACTGGAATCGCCCAATACAACCCCAATTCTGAGGAGCCGGAAGTAGAACACATGATCAAGGTTGCCCAGTTATTGATTGCAGACTTGCGTAAAGGTCTTGACATGCATCACAGTGTTTTTAAAGAGTAAGTTCACTGTCAAGGTTTAAGTGTGTATTTTGGCTTTTGTCATTTTGCTACTCTCGAAACCTTCAAAAGAAATTTCATCAAGAACAAAACGTAGTTAATTATCTATTGACATCTCTGACATCCATCACTTTGCTTTCATTGATGCTATATTTCTGTGAGATGTCGGTTTTCATTAAATGTTTGATTTGTTTAACAGATTGCTGGGTGTGGACTATTTTGACATCACCTACCTTGTTTACGATGAAAAGGTATACCTTGTGCTGCTTTTCACTGTAAATGAAATTGTGTACATGTGTCATTTTTCATGTAGTGCTTAATTAAGATTCGTTTTTCTTTGTCTACAACTGAAACTGGGGCACTTTAGTACTGTGAAATTGTCAAACCAGTTGTTACAGAAATATGCGGAAACCTAAAACCTTTGGATCTGAAAAATGATGATGGCTTCTGTCAAGATAAGGACGTATCCATTGGAACCACGCTATTTGAATTATATCTAGCTGTGAAGCAATTTGCTGAGTATGTAACGACTTCCGAATCTTTCAACCGTTGCCAATATGCAATGAAACCTATTTGTATATTATTTATAAACTCTATTCCCCCCAATTCTAGTCTCTCTGCAAAGTTGAGCTGTGAAAAGGATCTTTGTATCCATGGCACTTTTCACAATTGGTTCCACACTACGGTTGCACAATGGCTTGATATTGCTTGGTTCAAAGCAATGAATCGAATAAAGAAAGCTGTACAATTAGACGCGTTGACGCCAGTGGATGATTTTGTACAGTTCACTTCTTCTGCAGTGGATACAGCCCATATATTTCACCAAGTAGGGTTACATATACGTTTAATATTACATGTCAAATTGAATTGGCAACATATACATTGCACAGATGTGGAATTGTGGAATGTATAAACAATAAGATAGCTTTGCATAATACATGATGTCATTACACTAACAATTGTAAATCGCTTTTTCTAGATTGAAATCTTTTGGAGCCAGTTATCGTGGCCTGAAGTGGAAGGCTCCTACTCTTTTATTGCCAAAATACTGGATGTACGTAACAATTCAATAGATAGTGGCAATGATGATTTTTGTTCGTTGTGCCCCAATGTTTACATGTCTTTATTTTTAAGTGACGGCAGCGGACGTAATGCCTACTCTATCTCTCTCTATTTTCAGGATCTTTGTCGGTGCACTATTTTCTATGCCGACTTAATGTGCAAAAAAGTGGAAGAAATGGAGAAAAATGTAGATGAGAAGTATAATATTTCAGATGAGGTATTTTCTTATTCATTGAAGAAACCTTATAGCTTTACCGTTTCCAATATCCATTCGGTTTCCCGTATTTTAATAATTTACGGCGGTTGTCTTATCATAATACATCATAGCTATGTTTGGCGATCAACAATATTGAATGGGTGGCAGAGGAAATGGCACCGATCAGTGATAAATTGGGAATGACTAAAATTATCGAGCAGCTAGCTGTCAAAAATGGACAATCTGTTGCGGATCAGTGCAAGCGGACACTAGTGACAGTGATGGAAAATGCAAATGAAAATATAAATAACAAAATTATTGATATTTTGGAAAAAGTCGGGCTAAAGGTATGGTATTGATTGATATCTTCAGATAAATACTCGGTATGATCATGCTTATTTAAAGCATCCTTTCACATTGTAGATGAGGCCAGTTATTCAGAAGCTTCTTTTGGAAGGGTGTGAAACTGATTCAGAGGAATACGGCACAGAAAAGCTAACAAAATATTTGGACAAAAGTTTAATCAAGTTGAAAAATAAGTTAAAGCCAGCCACATTTGACAAAGTATTTGCCATCCTTTGGGAAAACGCTTCGGTTGCACTGCGATATCTCATCACAACAAACATTGAGGTGACTCTTTACAAAAACTTGTCGTTCTTTTTACTTTGAACTCAACACCATGTTTTCTATAAAGAACAAAAAAAGCTCACCACATTGTGCGTATTTAATTTCACAGAAACGAAGACCTCCGAGTTTCTTCAAGCAGATTCATTACATGATCCAGATTCTCGTCAACTTTTTCTACCCTGATGGCCCAGGGGAACTCGATTCAGTCTACAATTCTAACATTCAAGAAATAGAAAATTTGATAGGAGTTTATGGTGCTTCAACAACAGAGTTAATTGTAAAGTATTATCAGGGTCGTCATGCAGCACAAAGTCAAAAAACCAATAAAACTGCGGATTTAGGATCTCTTACAATACGAACACACTATTGCGAAGACATTCGTACGTTGAGAATTGAATTGTTGAACGCAAGGAACTTGAAACCTCACGATTCTAACGGTAAAATAGATCAAAACTTTTTATAACTCTGTTTCTGTTACATAAATCGGATATGGTTTCTTAACGGAAATGTACCAAGTAATAATGGTTTGAAATTCATGAAAATGAAAATTTCATACATGACTTCATGTTTCAGGACAATGTGATCCATACATCAAAATTAAACTGGCACCTAAAGAGATATTCCCGTCTGCACCTGTTTACAAAAGTAAAGTCAAGAAGAAGACGCTGTTTCCACTTTATGACGAACTCTTCTCTGTGTAAGTAAAACAGGATAATGAAATATACACCGTGTTATAGCAGATTGACAAAATGCATTTATAGTTCTAACGTGAACATAATTCTATACTCTTCCATACAACAGGCCTCTTAGTCCAGATGAACTCTCAACCGGAGGAATAGTTATGTTTACTTTAAAAGACCACGATTTATTTGGAAGAAACGACTTTCTAGGGGAGTGTTTCTTTCCTTTGGAATCCATTCCATTCGCTACTTCCAACACGAAATTACAAGATCTTCCTCAGATCATTTTGCCAATGACACTGCCGAAAGATCCGAATTCGGTTATTCTACAAACTCTAGAAAGTCGTCAATGGGACAGAGCAGCAGTTGAATTTGTCAAAAAGGAACGATCCAAAATCATTCCATCGTCAAATGCCCATCCATAGTTTATTTGTTGAAAAAATAAAGGGCCTTGAAAATCAATGTGTGATTATTTTGCTGGTGATTTTGACAATGGGCCCTCTATTGACTATATACTAAATGTTATCACTAAAATGTTACAATAATTCAACAATTGCTATATCCTGCATTTCCTCGTACTGTGCATAGTACATATATGTATATGTTTTTAAGTTAAGAATTCCTCGAATCTGCATTCTTGAAATTTATTTCCAATGAATCGTTTGTGATGAATAGGTATGCAATAACTAATTCAATAACACCCAATACATATTTTTAGTTGAGTTTGAGAAAGTACACATTGTGATGATGTGTAGTGAATTTGATTATTAGAAATACCATTAGTAACAAGTATATTTCGCCATAATTTACGGACAGAGCATTTTTAACCGAATGAAATACCAGTACCGGTTTATTGTTCCCAAGACAAGCATAGAACGGTGAAATGCAAGCGCAAAACTCTCGGAATGCAATGTTAATATTTAATACACAATACAAATAAGACTTGGCCATGTATTTATAATAATCGTTATTAAATTGTTAAACGTTTCCAACCAATACGGTAGTATTTGTAATTAAATCCTTTACTTACTTTATCATCTTACTACATGCCACACCTTTTAATGAACCTGATTCTCAATTCATTTTCTGGAAATAGTAAGGTTTGGTAAACCTGATCCATTGCTTCATTGGGATCTACAAGCTCTAATTGATACTTTTGTAGAATCCGAGTCAAGGCAGTGTACATATCCTGTTCCGCGAATCTTCTTCCAGCACACATTCTCGTTCCATGCCCAAACGGTATCATCAGATACGGATGTTTTTCTAAAGTATCCTCAGATTGATCGTCACGCAGCCATCTGGAAAAGTTGCATATATTTAGATCATCGTCCTACAACATTAAACGTCAAACGTTGTACCTATCCATGGACTGGGCATCCGGGGAGATAGAGGGGATACATTTCCCCGAAACCTGACACTTCAACATTACATGGTAGGGGACTACAGAATAGGAATATCCCTATCCTCGTCCCCCCTGATGCGTAGTCTAAATGTAGCAATTCCCTCATACTCATAATGTTTCTGCATGGAACTGCTTCATTCTTTCGCTCCATTTGACGCATTTCACGTTTTCAACAAGTATGTAAACACTTCTGATGCCCGAGATTAAACGGTATAGGTAAGATTAGAAAGCCACATCCTGTGCTAGAAAGTCATTTCGTGCCTTTCATTATGACTGCTTGTTTACTGTGATTAACTTGCATGTTTAATGCAAGTTATTGATTTTGCCAGAGCTGTATGTCCCATATTCGTTAGAAGAACAGAGAGTTTTGAAATTGTTTCATGAATTGATACTTATTGCAGTATAGCTCGAAAAGATTAACCGTACATGTTAACACCTTAGGGACAATCTGAGAGTCTACGCTAAATTTTAATGACCAGCATAGTGGAAAATTTGCATGCAAATACATACAGTGGAGTTGTGTTATTGTACTTAGTTTCACCAAAGTTGGTTGGCACGTAGGATCTCAGGGTGCAGGAGAGTTAAAATTAGTTCAATGTATTTCTTGGAAACGAAAAGGAATGTTAAATTTGAGTTTTCAGGATTCAATATGTATGCAATAAAATGTAGTATAGCATGAAGAAGGACCTCTGGAGACAACCATGTTAAATTCCTCAGAAGGTCAAATTCGAGGAACAGAGATGAAAACTAAACTAGTGAAACACTCAACTGTACTTTATTACCATGCATTCATGTAAGTTACTTACTATCTTAGAGATGCTAGTTGTTAGTAATAACGAGTTATTTTTCTGACTAATTCCTCATCAAACGTCTACTGAAACAATGCTAAAGACTTTGCACAAACAGAGTCAGTGTAAGATATTAAATTGCGTATTAGCACGAAAGAAGGACGGAAATGACACGTTGAAGTGTATGAGATATAAAATATACACACATTACACACAACAAAAATGATATGGATATTTTGGTACTCAAAAATCGATTGATTTAAGAAATTCGATTGCGTTGCGTTGCTGAGTCTTTTGTATTTGTAACACAGACCTACCTCTCTGGGATGTATATATTTGGCTCATTGAAATACTTTGGTGACCGAAACTGCACGAACTGGTTCAAATCAACATGCGTCTAGGAATGGAGAAATAACACTTCAACTCCATAATAATTCTGCTTTCACCAAACATAGACATCTATTAAAATCTACATACCCCGCTTGGGATTTTATAACCTCCAATTATTAGGTCCGTTTGAGTCACTCGAGAAATTTCAGTTCCATTGGGATACATCCTGGAAAAAAATATGAACGGAAAAACTTATCCAATTGGGTGAAGCAAAGTTTGCTGTAGTACATGATTATAATGTTCAACTTAATTTTAACATTATACGTATATATAGATATGTAGATTGATATACCGGAACGTCTCTTTCACTGCAGCTTTTAACATTCGTAATCGATTAATCATCTCAACGGTTATTTCTGCATCTCGAGGGACATTTTCAGAAATTTCTTTGAATACTTTCTCTTGGATATCTGGGTGTTTGGCCAGGCAGTATAAGTTAAACATGAAAGTAGGTGTTGTCTATAAGAGGAAGTCAGTAAAGTAAAAGGGATATTACTATGGCACAAAAATACAAGATCAAATGTACTATTCTACAGTCATGTACTATGTATGTAGTCTGGTCGAAGGAACAATAATTAGAAATGGCATTTTAAAATTGCTTTTCAATAAAGGGTTCACATCAAGTGGAGTGAATGCCGAATGGAATAGCATTTGCATATCTGCATATATGAATTGCAGATAAGATATTTGCATATTCGGATTCCTAGCAATTCGAAGGTCTACCTATCGTTTTGTCGTATTTTTATTTTTATCCTGCCATTACTATGGAGCACAATGTTGATATGTGGTTAAAACAACATAATTCCTACTGTAGATTTTTGTAGAAGTGACAAGAAATTCTGTAAATACTTAAATGTTAAAATAATGAGAGTCAACAGAACTAAATATATAAAATGATCACCCGGCATTTTGATACTAAATAGATGCAATTACATAAACACGCAGGACAACTTATCGGTGCTGGAAGCACAGCAACTGGAAATTCATTTACGTACACTGGCTGTCGCCTTGGCGGGTAGATTTTTCCTGCTTGATTTAAACGGTCGAGGAGCACTCTGATTGGCCATTTAATTCTTTGGGTATCGGACGGCCAATCCGAGTGTGCCTAAGAATTAGATGGACAATCAGAGAGTTCCTACACCGTTCAAATCGAGCATAAATTTTTGTTAATTCTGCTTCCCAGCCTGTGTACTAAGATGCGATTATGTTATTGGTTGTAGCTGGATGAAGTATGTAAAATTGTGTAAATCGATTTTGATCGACAAAAATAATATCGTAAAATATGCAATAATATTACATACTGATACATTGTACACAAGATGTCCACAAATGTACAAAAGAAATATTTTAATATTCATGAGCTATTTACTACGTCCATTCATAAATTTGCGTTATGAATGAAAACGTTTACCAACGAA